>JANRGW010006074.1:0-28169 GCA_024733675.1 Psilopsiagon aymara
TTGGACAGAGCCTTGGGTGACATGGTTTAGTGTGAGGTGTCCCTGCCCATGGCAGGGGGGCTGGAACTAGATGATCTCAAGGTCCTTTCTAGCCCTAACTATTCTAGGATTGTATGATTCTAAATTAATTCGACTGGTTTTATCTCTCAGGCTGAAGTGTGTTGAACCACTAGAGGTCATCCTGTCCTTTCCATCTTTTTCATTTGTGTATGGAAATAATGGAAAAGAAAACCAGTCCACCTGGGATAATTCATTTAAGTGAGCTAGCTGAATAAACAGAAAAAAGAAAATGCTACCACCTTGCTTGCAGGAAAAGATGTTTGTCAAAAACTGGTTTAATGCCAGCAAACCAAGATGAATTGTGCAGCAGCTTAATTTTCCTTACAGCTTGAACAGAAAGTCCTTACTGCTTAATAATACTACTTCCGTAGTATGTGCTTTGTAAAGCAAACATATTTAAAATCGAATTTTAATTTAACCAACCTGATTGATCTTACTGTTATTTTATTTTAGAGATTCAGAGAAGTTTCCAGGGTAGAATGATATTTTAGTTTTACACTTAAATCGAGTACAAAGTCAGGATCTTCTAGAAACCAGGTACTTTTCTTCATGTTTAAGGGGGCTGTACATGATTGGAGGAGCCTGTCTTTCAGCAAAGTTATGAAAAATACCATTCATATATATCAATCTGTAATACTGCTGCAGAATATTTATTCTTTGACTTGTGTTTTGAAAGGAACAGCAGTTCATACTACTGTCAACTTTGCTTAAAGTAAGCGCAAGTGCAGTGGAATAATACTCATAAAATCAGGCTAAGTCATGTTACTAATAAAGCTATAGTGATAAAAAAAAAAAGTATTATAAAAAGAGATGGACTTTTGTCTTTTTGGACGTTGTATAAGACAATCTTGGTGAGGTTTTTTTTACATTCCAGCTGGAGCCAATGCTGTCCGCTGCAACAGAATACGTGAAAGTCTGTAACAGATGCAGTGGGTTTCCTTATGAGTATAAGGCTGGTGGCTATATATTGTAGTTCAGTTTCTTAGTCTTGAGATGGCATTAGCTGCTTGAGCATTTCAGGTTTTAATTTTTCTAGCGTGTCCCAAGTGCAAGATGAGGGAACAACACAGCAATAACTTCTAAACTGGTATTTTTGTAATGGTAACAGAGTACACTCAATGCATTCTGCCTCACCCCTCAGAAAAAGAAAAGAAAAAAATGGTATTTTGAACTGAAAAACTGAAGGATGTGGCCCAGCTCCAAACCACAGGGCTAAGAAAAGTCTACATCTGAGGTCAGTCTGTCCCCAGGCATTGTACTACAATTCTGAGGCGCAAATAAAGCACCAGGGGATTATCAGGTTGTTTTCCCATCTATTCTGTCTCTGCCGGTTGTATACAGTCACAGAAATACACTGTTTTGTTGGCTTGATACCATGAGAGGCTCTTTATATGCTGCAGTGATCCATTCATGGCTCCCTGTGCTGTGGCTAGGTCTAATTCTGTCATTGGTGTGTGAAATTACAATACTGCAGGATATAGTTGTGGTTAAGGTTATGAAAAGAAGTACAACTGATAGCATACTGCTTTGCTGAAAATGTCATTATGTTCCTAGGTTTGGTGATCCACCGCAAGTAAAGTTGTTTGAAATTACAGATTTTCCACATGCTGTGCTGCATTTCAGTAAAACACAGGGCTTCTGCATGCTTTTAAGTACAAAATTAATGTGCATTCTGTGTAACATGGCATTGGTTCAGCTGATGATGACAACATACAAGGGCATTTAACCTGTGCCTGCCTCTACTGCAGAATGCTTTCAATCATATGCCAAATTAACTCAATGATGCATTAACCAAAAAGGAATTGAGTATGGCGGCTATAGTTAGCAGTGTGCAATTACTCCGTAACTGCAGACTTTTAAAGCCTTGTTTTCATCTCAAAACACAGAACAAGTGCTGCTAGATCCATTTTGTGGATGAGGAAACTAGAACATCAAAATTGGACGATATGCACATGATCATCCAGGAAGTATCTGATGTATCTGGAAATGGAACCTGGGTGGGTTCCTAATCTCTATTCTTGTGCCTTCACTGCCAGATTAATTTTTCCATTTGCTGTACATCTTTATATGACAATAGTGTAGCTGTTTTCCACAAGATAGTCTGAGGTAGTGTCCAGATTAGAACAATGGCTATGACAACTGTTTTCTCTTTGGTGGAATACCATAAAAATGAATAGTGCTTTAGAGTAAGCATATGTGTCAACAAAGAACTGACTGCTGCCAGTGCCTGCTTCCTTTACTTCAAGTGTTGTCTTCTGTTTGAGTGTCATCTGTGTGTGTTTAGACTTCACAGGATCCTACTCCATGGATTGCCACTGTTTTTCTAAAGTGTGTAAGGTTGTAGCTATGTAAGTTAAATCTGAATTTTGCCTTCTAGTTTCAAAGTGAACATCTCATAATTGAGTAGACATCAAAATGTATTGCATGCTGGCAGTGATGCAAACCATTGCAGTTGAGAAGGCCTTCACTGCAGCTGCATTTCAGTTTGACTTGGTAAGGTTGCTAATGGACTGTCTTTTTTCATGCCACTGTCTTGTTTTCATGCCATATTTGTCTTGCTCCTTTTTGTTATTTATTTACTTTGGAGAACTGAACCAGACTTGAGCATCTGTTTCTCAATTAATTGGGGTTTTTTTTCGGGGGGGGAGGATGTTGGGTTGTGTTTTGACCCAGCATTACACATGGTTTCACTAAAGAACATAATAGTTAAGTGATTATACCAAGGTAATTCTGTGAATGGCTCAGTATTCCTGAAAATGTTACCTTGCTCCTTGTCTTTTAAACTAGTCTAGCTGCTAAATCATACTGGCTGCCATACAAAATGAAACTTTGAGAACTGTAAGTCACTTTTCATACTATCTAATTGCCCATCTTATGGAAAAAAGTCTGTAAAAATCCTGCCTGGGAATCCTACCAACATTTTTTTTAATAATGTTTAAGCAAAGCTTTTTTCATCGAATAGTTTATTGACTGTTGACATTTATTCACAGGGAGCATACATACATAAATTTGAATCCATGTTTTACCAGAGCAAAGCAAGAGTGCACCACACCTGTGAGGTGAATTTGTCTGTGATTTGCTCAGCAGAAAATAGATGCTGTTTGAGAAAAAGATGATATGTTCTGCTGTAACCAGTATAAAAAGAAAGGGAAAAATATTGTCTCATAAAGCATCTTTTCTTGTATAGTGATTTTTAAAAGACAGTCATTTCCAGTTAATCAGTTTCTTTTTTTCTTCCAAGTATTATTCCAATTGTTTCTCACTTTACACATTTCCCTTTGTTTTTAATTTTGTTATAGCCTGTATAGTAGTATGATGGCAATTTTAGGCAGTAAGCGAGGAAAGGTTTATGAGGTGAATCTGTTGTTGGACAGATAGTGTGGTAAAAAATGGACATACTTTAAAGGCATAGTTGTGATGTGGGGAAAGACTTTTTTGTTCAGTACCTTATCTATATTTGTTGCTGTGTCTATTGGTTTAATAATGATAACAAAAAAGACCCTTGGCTCTTATTTTCCATTTGCCAGTCCAGTTTCCCTTGTCCATTCCTGTTTCAATTGTGAAATCAATTTGTGAAAACAAAGTGAGCCAAAATGTGGAGAAAATAGAATAGAAATGAGTGCTAAAAGTTTTTCTTTTTGTCTTTTTTTACTTATCCACAGTGGGCTTTGTTTGCTTTTGGGAGATGGAGATGGCTTCTAATAGTAAAACATTACTTAAATCAGTAAATGCTGCAGTATAAATAAATTGTGCGTATGAATTAATATAAAACAAAAGTTCTTAAGGTACACACCTTATTATTTTAGAGTTCAACTTCTGTCTTTACAAATTCCTAAACACGCAACTTTATTTTGCATATCATCTCTATAAACAAAATATGTGCATCTTTAAGTTCTGTGGCTTACAATGTCATATTATCTACTGATGTAAAGGTGTTTTACCTGCACTGAATCCCAATTTTTATTTCTTTTAACATTCTTAAAATACAAATTATTTTATGTAAGTATTTCCCTACATAAAAATCCTTCCTGATTTGCTAATAAGGTGAAGCTAGAGGTACGTGCACCTATATACACCTAGAATAACCTGAACAAAATTATAAAAGATAAAAATGCTTCCAATCTGGGAGAAATCAATGTTTGACTATTAAGGTTTTACACATTTTTAGAAGTGGATTGGAGTAGCTGTTCCATAATCAGATATTCCAGGGTAATGCCTTTTGCTTGGATAGGCTCTTCCATAACAACAATTTTTTGCCAAAATAATCAGTCTTTTTACAAAGCAGAATTACTATGCAGTGATTGGATTATTGTATGCTGAAATAAAATACTCACCTTAGAAGAGCTGGTTCAACCAAATAGCACTTTGTAACAAATATTTTGGTTAGTTTCTCTGGGGCAGCTAGGGCAAGGTGTTGGTATCTTGAAATTTTCAAACAAGGAGAAATTAGATAAATTTTCACTGAAACCAGAACCTAGCTCCTTGTAAGACTCTTAACTCGTCAAGGCATATAGTATGAAATTTCAGAAGAACAATATATGGGAGCTTTTTCTCTAAACCAAAATGTTATGATTTGGGTGGTTATTGCTTCATTTCTCATTGTTTAAGTAACATTCACATTCAGTTCTCTTCAACACTGTCACCCTTACTTTGGCAACAAACTGAGCTGATGTGTCTGGCTGACAGTGTTCACCCCTGCTCTGAGTTTAGGCCACTGGAATTCTTGACATTTCCAAAAGGGTTTCCATGGGTTGATATGAATTCAGTGCTCTTCCTGCTGTGATAGCAGACTGTCATCTCATGCAGCTACTAGTCTAATGATGAGGCTGCAGAGTGGTGACTGAATGAGACAGATAGGGTGTTCTACTAGATTAATCACATAATTGTCTGTCAAATTATTCAACTTTCCTCCATTGGCAGGGGAACTGAGACTGCCTCTATTCTTGCCAAAGCTCTCCCCTATCTTTGGCTATATTTTAAGCATTTCGAACTTGTGCAGGCTATCTCTGCCTATTATTTTTCTGACATCATACATTTTGCTGTCAGTAATCCAGCAACACACAAATAATTTAGTTTTTATGTCTGTAATTTATGCTCCAGAGTTGAGTAAATTGCTGCACTTCAGACCCAATCCAAAATCTAATGAAGTCATTGGAAACATTACAGTTGACTTCACTAGGCTTTACATCAAACCCATAAGTAGTACTTGCCTGCCACTGAGTCACAACTTATGAAAGACAAGCAAAGCAGACTGTTTTTGCCATCCTTACCTAGTCATGGTAAGGAAAAAATAGCAAACAAGAATCAGACTACAGTTTAAATTATAACTACATCAGCTGCTAGTCCTAAATAGTGCTTCATTCAAATACATAATTTGACAATAAAAACTACTTAAGCATCACTGCATTGAAGGATTTATGAAGAGGTTTCTTTTATTTATTTCTGATTTTTTAGTTGCATTTTAGTTGGCTATTTAGTGGATTCTGCATCTTGCTAGCATGGGTAGAGCTCTTGTGATTGCTAAGTGTTACTTTTATTTCCAATATCTCCTTTTTATGTGTTATAAGGAGCAAAGTGCTGCTGCTGAGATCAAACATGTGAATTGCTTGGTGAAAAAGATAAGTAGAGGAGAAAAGTAAAGAGTATTTATTTTCTCTTCTACAAGTGCTGTGAGCAAAGGGGACTTTTTCTCCTCCTAATAATGCTAAAAACTGCATAAACTGTTAAACATGTCTTGAAGGAGCTTGAAATGTTAAAGGAAAAAAGCCCACCACACAATGACTTTTCCCTGGGGGGGCAGCAGGCTTTGCGAGGTAAACAAGCGGTAGCACTGTGCTATGGGAGCAGGTGGCTAATTAGTACTCTTCACCCTCCTTAATCCTAGGGGAACGGAGAAAACCTTTTAAATCTATCAAAAACGGAGGTAGTCAGGATGCAAAGGAAGCCATGACAAGCTGGCTGTGTAGAAGCTGTGTTGATAGTTAATTCAATTAGATCTTTAATGCAAATATGTTTGGTATATTGTTGTATTTGCTTATCCCTCAGCAAGGGCTTAAGTCAGCATTTTGGTACCTCAGTTGAAATGAAATTTGTGAAATATTAAAATTATATTGAAATAAAATTTGTGAAAATTCAGTGTCTAGAAACCAACAGATTAAAGTATCATTCATTTATGAAATGAAAAAAAGAAGATTAAATGAGGTTTGGGATGCCAGAGAAGAGTCTGCTAGAATCTGAGAATCTGGTGAAAGCTGGTAGAATCGGAAGATTGGATTCTCACAATTCTAAACAGGTCATGTAAGCTCAGATTCCCAGATTTAATTAGGTATCTAATTTTTTTTGGCTGCAACATTATTAAGGGTCTGATCCCTCCTTTGCAGGTGTTGGTTCTGTGCATGTTTCCTTCTCAACAGCATATCCTCAGAAATAGAAAAAAGGGAAGGGCAGGAGGAGTGCTTTTGAGGTTGGGTCAGCGCTCTGTTCCGGTTTGTTATTCAGCTACCCAGAGAATCACATTAGAACAAACAGGGCGTAAGCACAGGCGTGGAAATGATCAGCAGCGAGGAAAGGGAGCTGGAAGCACTTAGCTAGCTTTGTCAGTGTGAGAAGTGTCCTTGTAACCAGAAAGCTGCATTTCCCCAGGTCTCACCTACACTTCAAAGTTTTCTAAGTTGCCTTGTGTTCCCACACAAGTTTGTAAGCTGGCAAAGCATAACCCTTCCTTTGAAAGAAACTTGTCAATACCACACCAACCCTCAGCCACCACACTGCTAATGACATAACAATACTAGCACCTAGAGGCTTCTGCCACCATACATAACAATCTTTTTTTAACCAGTAAAATTTCACGTTACTGTTACCAACTTTAGACTTTTTATCAGGGCCTGTTGCAGTAGGATGAGAGACAATGGTTTTAAACTACGAGAGGGGAAATTCAGGCTGGATGTAGAAGACATTCTTTACAATCAGGGTGGTAAAGTACTGTATGTAGCTGGTTGGCCAGAGAGGTGGTAGATGCCTCATCCCTGGAGACATTAAAGGCCAGGCTGGATGTGGTTCTGGACTACCTAATCTAGTTGAAGAAACCAGACTGTCTTTATTGCACAACTAACTGAGTTGACTTGGTCCCTGCAAACCATTTTCTGAGACTACCAGTCTGCAAGTGTACCAACGTTCATGAAATGTAGACTCTCAGAGTATCACCATGCTTTAGATCAGGAAAATCTTACATTTAAAGACAACTTATTAATCATAGTTCTCACACATGGTAAAGAGTTTAAAAAAGAAAAAATGTTTGCTATTCTATTCACATCTTGGAACCGTAGGAATGAGAAGAAAAGGATTTTTATATCTATGAGCAGGTTTACAGAATTTCATTTAATTGTATTTGGGATACTTGTCTATTGATGTTGTAGCATTTACACTGCATGGTGACTGATACTGCGCTGTTTGGTAAATGTTTAGGCAGGAAAACCAATATAGTGCAAAAGTAGAAATACATGTAATAAACCAGCTTGGTGCACACAACAGCGGGATATCCTTGTGAAGATAAATGCGTGAGGTAGATACCATGGCAAAGAAGCCAAAACCAGGATAAATATTCTGTGATGATTACCTTAAAATACTTGGATCAGTTGCACTCATGTATGATTCAGACGACGTTTCTTTTAACAATGACAGTGGCAAGTGATTATGCAAAGGTGTAAGCCAGTGAAAGCAGCAAAACTGAAGGAAAAGTCTGTTCTACAGCTCAGTAGTCAATAAAATACACTAAATGAATCAAATGGGTTTATTTTAAAAACTGTATTGTAGTAATTGTCCAAAGAATGTCTGCAACACAAATAGGACTACTGTTTACATTTTGAAACTGGCATTTCTTTTTGCTAAATTAATTCAGTTCTAAAAATGCTGCGCAAGATTTGAACGAAAGCATTCCACATCCTCACAACATCTTTTAGTGTAAACTTAGTATGCAAAACTAGGCCACAATATATAAATGTGTTTTGTCTGTACTAATCTAGTCTAGGCAAAGGCTTTTGCATCCTGTTGATAATAATTCTCATTCTCATGGCAGGTGCTGAGAACATTGTGGAACAGCAGTCTGATACGGGAAAGTGAGACCAAAATATGCATAATGCAAAAATTATGAATGCCACAGTCTCAAAATTAGGAGGGCTTCTGCTGTCAGTTTACATTATTCCCTCTCTTACGCTGTAGTATCAGTAAATACATTTTGTCATGATAAATTACACCCTAATCATAATGAATGTGGCTTTCTCCTCATCCTTGAATATAGGAATATAAACCTTTGTTACCAAAACCCCAGAAAAAGCCAAGAAGTCTTTTTTCATATTTTTGCATTGACTCCATCCTCATTGAAACATGTTATTGCTGTAATCTGAATATAGGTTTCCCTGAGTTTGTAACTTCTGGCAATTTTCTTTGGAGTTTAATATGAACGCCTCTTTATACTAATCAGATTGTTCCTATCTTTCAGTCAGAAGCCTGTGAATCAGTGGTTATATAGATTCAAAATATCTGTTAAAATAGCTAGTGTACGTAGATTTAGGATGTAATACTATGGAGTAACTTTTAAGAAAACAGAGATACTGATTACATAATTCAACAATGCAGCATTAGCTCTTCTTTTATTTATCAAATATAACTTAAAGTACATATACTTTCAAATGCCACTTTTATCTAGACTGCAAAATTTGAAAAGAATATACCTTAAAACTGAGAAATGTTTTCCCTGTCAGCTGCAGTGAGAATAATGTACAGGAAAAGGTGATGTAATGATTGTATCACTTACATTATTCTCTCCCTAATGAATAATCTTCTACACTAAGAATGAGCTCACTTTCTATTATTGGAGTCACATCTGTAGGCCGCAGCACACTGCTGAATATACTGGAGTTTTGATGCTGTACAATCTGCCTGTAGCTAACACTTTTCATTAGCATTGCAAAGCCATTACATGTACTACATATGGAATAAATGTTCCTCATGAAGAATCCAACTAAAAAAAAAAAAAAAAGAAACAAAGCTTTTATTTGCAGCAGTTGTACTTGGTATTCACACCCTTCCTAGCACAGCTGTATCTTTCTTTGAAAACCAGTCTGGGCTATTATTAGGTTGGAACATCTAAAACATGTGATGAATGTTTTCTGTTGTCATTTCAGCCAGAGCTCACATGATTGATACAGTAGTTTAATTTCAAACTAAGGATAGAAAATCCTCTCCATTTCTATTCCTATTTGTAGCTTCAATGCAGACAGTGTGCTCAGTTGTGAAGCTGTGCAACTTATGTAATTTGCTTTCTGTAAATGATGAATCATATTCTTATTTAGTCCTGGTAAAATGAGTAACGCTGAGAGTCCATTTAGAATTCAAGAAATAACATAATTAGAGCCACTGAGTAATGTAATTCAGTATTATAAATGTCTTGAATACACAAGTTCTGATTAATATCAATGAAGCAGGAATGGACAGAGAAAAATAGAGTGTGTGTAGAAAGTCTAAAAGAAAGAATCTCTCCCTTAGAACAGGCATGTTCCCTTATGCCATTCACTTTCCATGAGTCTAATCCAATAATTGTACTAACCTGGAAAGAATATGAGGACTATTTTAGGCCTCAATTCAGGAAAGGGTTAAGCATAGGCTTAAAATTACACGGTTTTGTGTGTTTGGCTGAGAGCAGTACTGGGAGCTACATAGCAGACTAGATTCCCTTCTTGTGGTGATAGTGTGTATTTGTGGCAGCAGTGATTCTGTGGCTAACTGTAAGCTTCTCGTTTCAGTAGGAATAAAGTTTTCTCATTTCCGTGTTTTGTCTCTGTATTTATAAAAAGAAATCAATTTTCGTAAAAATTTCTGAACTAAAAAATATCAAGGATTGCAAAGGAAATGTAAAAATAATTCCTTTTCCAAGTATTTTCCTAACACTTTGATCTTCACCATTAGCTAAATAACCTGTTATTACAAATCCAAAACTAGATATGTGTATATACCCCCATGTTCACAGACATACCCTTATATAAGCATCAGATAAGCAGTTTCAGATTCAAGACCTTTTCATATTTTACAGATGATTAGGAAGAAAATTATTTCCTTTTTATTCATCAGTCTTCATGCACAGTAAAGGAAGCCCTGTGATTGCTGTTCTTTTACACTTTTCCACCTTTTTTCCCTTCTGTTTCTGCTCCTCATGTTGCCTCATGTTGTTACGCTTAGGTGGGACAGGCTGAGAAGTTGGGAGCTCTGCTGCTCAGGCCTTATACATGTCAGACACCTTCTCCATCTCTGCTTCATCTCAGCTGTGCTTTACATTTCTTTAGCAAGCCAGTAAGTTAACCTGCAGGTGTTTCCTGGGTTCCTGCAGAATTCTTGCTCTTGAATTTAGTCTTTTTCGGGTTAGTAGGCACTTCATTGTCACTCTTGCCTGTGAAGCTACATTTTTAGCTTGTTCAGAATACTGTGATTTTTAAAAGAAATAATAAAAGCAAGCAAAAGCAAACAGGCTAGCATATGAATGGTATAGCTTGAAGTTTTGAACACGTTAGGTGACATCTCCATACATCCTGGCTATTGCAGTAGGAATGCTCAGTTGTACATGTGGATAAGTTTACCTCTTCAGGTAATATTTACTCACCCAGGCTCCCCCACCTTGATATTCTGATGTCTGTGTGCTTACAATAACTGAGTTACCTCCTAATCCTGCTTTGCCTGCTTCATAGGATTCTGGCTGTCAATGTCCCACAGCAGAATTTGTCAGTGCTGTCTCTACATATGAAGCGGGTGAGTTGCTGGGATGATCTGTGGTCCAGATATGCTGCTCTGTGGAAAGTTCTTTCCTGGTGACTCTAGCTGTCAGCTGGAACAGCTTGTCAAGTTTGTGCTGAGGTTTGCACTGGTCCCAGGACTTGCCCAGCTGTGCTGTGCTAACAGAAAAGTTCTCAGTTTAGATATAGCCTTAAAGATGACACATCTTCTTGATGACTGCATGACATCTGTCCTTATGGTTGTCTGTAGAAATCAGTATCACCAACAACTGGAAGTAGCGGAAGCTTGTCATTTATAGAGATTTTCACTTGTTTATTGAAATTTGAAGTGGACTCATTGCAGTACAGTGGCACATTCTCATCCTCACGTTTAACTGCACATCTTTCTTCCATCCATCTTAAACTTTCATTCTGGGATTTGTATGTTTCTTCTAGATTTAGTAACTGAAGCATACAGTGCTTGTCACATTTCATGAACATTTTTAAAGTTCTGTTTCTATCAACTCTCTTTCTCCTACTTGCTACCATACCTTGTCCTTTGAGTGACATCAGGATTATTCCCCTGTCCCATTTCAAGACCTGAATAATTCTCCAAAATTAATGCATTATGTCACCTATGGGTAGAAATAAGTCATTATGTCCCTCATCACGGTACTAATCACTGAATTATTCTGCTCACTCTCAACCTTCATATAAATATACCATATTTTATACAGTTTCTGTCAGTTGATATTTTTAGTGGATAAACATCACCCAGCAAAACAAGCATTTCCATTTCATAGTATGAGATAGAAAGTAGGGAGATATATTCAATCGATCATACTAATTTCAGTTGTCCAAGTATTTTTTCTCAGAGCTAATGTTTAGTCTTTGCATGGGTAGCCATATTTCTGTAAATCGTAGAACAGATCAGTCTTGTTCTGAGCAGTGCAATACCAAGTGAAAGCATCAGCTCCTAAACTGACAAGCTAGTGAGTAATTTTCCTCTCTCTCAGACTGCAAAATATTCAAAAATATGTATGTATATATTTGTAATTTTTAAACTACAAACTATTTCTTCAAGGAATGTAAATTTTCTCTAATTGCGTCATTGGGCACAGAGTAGAGTAAAACAAGAGTACAGATGATTACAGTTTGCACAAAGTGAATGCAAGTTTGTTTCTCCATAGTGCAGCAGGTAAGGAAAGCACAGAAGACCTCTTTGTCAGAAAGAGATGATGTTTTGCATAAATACACAGCTTTTACTTTTACTAAAAGCTCTTGTGTCATCGATTTTCTCACTTAGCTTCACTTAAAAAACATCAGACACAAGAAGAGTGAAATGAATGGAAAACAGAAATAAAACTGTTTTCTTTGCAGAAAACAGTGAAGGAGTAGAAGCTTTTCAGAGGCACGGATCAGGCTGCCTTCTTACTCTTCACTCCTGCTTCAGCATTTGCTACCGTGCTTCATTTCGTATCTCAAAGCTGAACTCTAGTCTACAGCAGTCCTTGAAAGGGATTTTTTTTTCCTTTATTTGAACATTTTTGAGTCTCGTGGTGTCTCACAAGAACCATGAATGAGAATATGCCTCCTTGATAGGAGTATCTGACATCAAAGTATGTGATATACAACCTGGAGTAACTTGTTTGTTTAGAAGATTGCTTCCCCTTATGGCATATAATAAAGGACAGACCACATAAGAAGTGAAATCAGTGGAAGTCTGCTATTGCTGAAAGAGAGGAAAAGTTGCTTCACATGTAAAGATTATGAGTTCAGATGTTTTTCCAATAAGGGTCCAGAAGATGGAATCAGTTTCTGAAGTAAATCTAAATGGTTTAGTTCAAAAATCAGACTGAAAACCTCAGCCTTTTGTATGATTTAAGTGTTTTCTTTTTCATTTGGGTTTGACATACCACAAGAGTCAGACACTTTTGTGTTCACATTCAGTGCAAATAATACCCTGTATAAATTAGTACATACACATGAATTGTCTTCACAGCTAATGTTAAAGGCAGCTACTTCTGGATTCAATCATAGTTACTGATTATCAGTGCAGAGCAAAACTATGAGTGAACTACAAGAGAAGCGAGAGTCAGCTCAATGGAATGCAGTTCTTCAGATCAGTATTTCTTTATTCATCTTTCATTTAATCGTATGCACTGGGTTCCAGATTTATATTTTGTTCAAGGAATGGCAATTCTGGGAGCACAAAACTTGGGTGGTCATGTAGTGCTACTCGTTACATAATCAACCATATGAGAGCTTAATTTTTAGAGCTCTTGGCATCATGTCATTACATCAAAATTCAAGTTTTCATTTAACAGGTTAGTTTCTTCCTAATAGTTGCTAATAAAGGCATAGAAACATGACCTAGATGTGCCTTCTCCCATGATACCTGCTTTCCAGACAAAGCAAAGCTGCTACAAGATAAACCCAGTTGCCAGTATTCTGGGAGTCATGTCTCTTAAATAACTCAGCAACACTTGGTACATAATGGGGGTGAGAATTTTACAAGCAGCTCAGCCTGCAAAGTATGCAGATACATACTTCAGCATTTTCATTAAATGGTAAAAAATCTATGAAGGATTAACTAGTGCTGTTTCCTCATGCTTTCTGTTGGGGTCTGTGGTCTCCTGTCTGCCGCTCAAAATGGGAGCAATTCCACACTGGGAAGCAAACCCATGAAAGCCTCTTGGCCTGATGTGTCCAAGACTTTTGACAGGTGGAGTCTACCTATGTAGCCACAATTACATAGTTCTACAAGATTTCTCCTTTCCTAGTGTGGGACCAGTTGTGTCTTGCTTACGTAAGTGAAATCCACTGGGCCAGAAGACAAGGGATATAGTGTCCAGCTCAATCATGCACTGATATTCACCATAAGAAAATTAAAACTCATCACTGAGACAATATTTTCTTAACAGTCTCTCAAAGGTTCCTGAGAATTTTTGCAAGTCATACTGTCTTCTTTTCTCTGTACAAGATAGACTTCTTGACCTGACTTCACTAATACAAATGTACAAGAAGATACGTGTAAGAAGCAAAATAACAGATAGCTAATGTGATACTTAATAAAACCAAAACAACCCACTGCATAAAGTTCTACAAGCTAAAAAATATCATAGTTTAAATGTTTATTAATTGTGCAATAATACACAAGTAGATTTAATTTCTAAATGAAGTAGCTTATTAGAACAGGTGGTTTCACACACACAAGCTGTGAGTGACTATTATCTTTAAGTTCTACATTTTTCAAGTGCTTTCAGATACATTGTCTACAATAGATGACTATTATGTGAATTGCAGAAAGCAAGCTTTATTGATTTTATTTGGGCTTATGTATAAATTTATGACAGATTTTTAAGTTCACTACAGGTGAACATCCATTTGCCAGCTCTGAGAACATATGTTTCAAGTATTAGAAAATTTGCTGTAATTTTAGCTGTATGGTACACAGCTAAACCTGATACACCAAAACCAAACATGATAACTACTGATAAATTTTCCTTTATTACAGGTAAGTAATCTGGTGTGCTTTTGTATTTATATTATATGTCCTGATTAATGGAAACTTACATATTTAGATTTCAGTCATCTTTTTCATTTCATATTCCCTTTGTTGTAACTCCTGACCTCAGGTGGTAGGATAGCACTAAAATTCATGCAGCTGTTGAAACTGTCCTCCTGTCTCTAGCTGCAGAAGCTAATCCCAGAGAGCTAGTAAATCATGTAAAATAGGCAGTAAGGAACTCCTGGACAATTTAGGAAGCACTGTCAGCCTTTCCCTCTGCCCATGGATTCCCTGCTGATGTCTGCTCCAGAGGCCTGTCTCAAGACTCTCACCAGATGTGATCAGCTGGGTTTCACACTCAGAGCAGTAGCGACACAGAGAGCTTATTCATCCTGTTGCAGAGTGCATGGGCAACTCTGACACCCCAGGTGGAATCTCCAGGCAGCTCAGAACTCCATCTGGTAGCCATTCAGACTATGTGAACCCAACTTGTGTTTGAAACAACTTCCTTCTTCTTTCTCTATGCCCCATTGTTGTGATGAGACATCATGACTGATCTAAGCCCAAAGCTTACATCAAGTTATAGCATTAGCAGCAGTTTTATGAACTTCCAGCCTTCTCAGAAGCTTGAAGGATGCTTGAATGTGGAAACTTTTGATCAAAAGTTTAGCTTAAATGCATAGATGGATAGGTTTAAGCATCCTTAAGACAATGTATTTCAAAAACATCTAGGAAAGCAACTGAGTTACTTGCCATTAATTTCTTATCATTACTGAATGTAGCTGGCAGTGAAAGGCATTTAATCATAGTTCTATCCTGGTGTTTGATGATTTATACCAGAATGTGAACGTAAGAAATATTTCTATCACCATGCAGTAGTATCTTTCAGCTTTCATTTTGAAAGTCAATACTGTATTATAGAATACAACAAATCAGAGCAACTCAGATGATTTTCTAGATTCTTCTCTTACTATCACTTCTTGTAAGGTATGTTACATTATGTAGTATTTAAGCTTCTTCATGTGATGCCCAAATCTTAATCAGTTTGTCAGATTGCTGTAGAAATAGGTCTGATATCAGGGAAAAGTATGATATAATCAGAAGAGAAATGAGTCATATTTACTGCCCTAAGGTCTAGACTGACCTAGTGCATGTCATTTTACACTCAAAGATCTTAATATGCACGATGAGCAATGGTATGTGCGTAGATTTGTATTTTGAGAATATTGTTGCAATATGTATTTGTCTTACACATTGCAAAGTGCATGTCTTGTTACCCCTGGAGTCTTCCAGCTGTGTGCACAAAAGTATTAGGTTAGTCTAAGTTGGTTGTGAAACCAAAAGGTGAGGTCTTTAACTAAAAATTTTGACTAAAGGTTAACTGAAGTGGCTTGGATAAAAAATGAGACTTTGTAAATACAGAGAAAATGACCATAGTGCTATGTGAAGCTTTAGAAACAAATGCCTTCTTTAAAAAGGTGTAGTTTTACCAACTGGGGTTTACCAATTCAGAATTTTTACACTTGAGATTTTGTATCTAAACACAGGATAATCTTCAGAGCCATAGGTCCATTATGGGACATAGGCAGTAGTAGTCTCCTTACAAAGAAAGCCTTAGTCTACCTGCATAAATACCAAGAAAAGGTCCTGAAATGTGTAACTTGAAATCAGAGCTGTCACCACCAAGTTTCTTCAGGAGAACACCTGTCTTTAATTCATTCCCTGAGTACAAATTTCACAAGCATGCTTTTCACCATGAGGCAGACCTTGAGCTAGAAGTAGCCTGTTATCAGGTACAGTTCAGGTATATTTCACTGCAGTAGAAATCCACTAAAGGATGTACAGGGTTTACATAAAAGATAATGTAAAAGCTCTTAGGATGATATTCTAGTATAGCCAACTCCTACCTCAATTTTGATGTCAAATTTCATTAATTCAACCCTATCCTAATACTAAATTGTATGCATTTTACCACAGTGCCTCAGTAGAGTGTATGTCATATGTGAAACACTCTTGCATATTTAAAGGCCTAAGAGCCAGGAATTAGAACCATTTGGCTCTTAGGCCTTTAAATATGCAAGAGTGTTTCAGAGTACTCTGCTGGCTGCAAAACTTCAAGTACAACTAAGCCCTGTTATGTTTCACCACTGCTGGTGTACTTAATAATAGGCCATCAGAATCTTCAGGTGTGGTACCAGTATCATTTACACTAACCTAAGCTCAGGGGCAGTGCCAAAAGGGAAGTCTGTACTCGTCCCCAAGGAGTGCTTTTCCACAGTCTCCCTCAGTGGCATTTGAGCATGCCAGAAATAAAATTGATCTGGCTAAAACCCATGTAACCAGAAGAAAAGAATCTATCTGAGAAAAATGGGCTGGGGTAGAACCCTTTCTTTAAAACTTTAAATCTTTTTTAGCACAGTAATGATCCCCTCGGCTGGACCTTCTGTGCTTAATGGATAATCACATCCTGCCCGATTTTTAAGCAGAAGATGTACATGTTGAACAATAATGCTGTCTGATTACTGCAGGAATGAAAGGGCAACTACAGTGCACAACATACTATACAACAGTAACTATTTTTAAGCTAGTCGTGTGCTGGAAATTTGCAAAAGAAGATTCTCATGTCAAAGAGGATTTAAGATTTTAATTCAGATGGTCAAAGCTAATGAATCTTTTTCTCCGGCTACTGAAGTCTCCTGTGTGAAACAATAAGCAATGGCATGTGAGTAGATTCTTATTTTGAGAATATTGTTGCAACATAAATTTATTTTATATAAAAGGTACTGCCTAGAGAGCTTTTTAGCTATAAATAAAAGATCATTATGCAGGGGCCTATAAAAGCATAATTCACAGGGCAAGTATTTCATTTGAACTAATGCAAAAAAAATCTGCTGTATTAGGTCATTAAATGTAAATGAATGTATAGAGTCTCTTGTCTCTGACTATTTCCCTCACCAGAATATGAGATACTTTGGCAGAGACCTATGCAAATAATAATCTCTCCTCAAAAAAGCTTGGGATAGTGATAGTGGGAATCTTACAAGCCAACGGTGGGAATAAACTCATCAGTATTTGTGTGGGCACACACAACGTCTGTCTGTGCTAAGCCTGGCTGAAGCCACTGCAGTGAGTCACTCACAGATTTAAACAAAAAGTTGTGGAAGATTAAACAGAGACTGAATAAGGAGTTCTCAGTCTTTGCCATGTGTGTTTAAGATCCTGTTCGTTTTACTACAGATTCACAAAGTGCACAAAACAGTGGAGCATTTAATAGGTGTTGAACTTGACTGTCTTCAGTGTTCCAGGTTTTTCCTCATTCTCTCTTCTACTCCCTGCAGCAATTTCAAGACGTCTAAAATAATTTATTTTAAAAGTACTTTGTATAAGTACTTTCTCACCAAAAAGCTTTCAGTACAGCTAGCTGAGCTATGGTGGTGTAGTAGAGATCAAAATTTAAGGTGAGTTGTTTTGAATGCTTATTGACACATATGTTGAAAATACCACGTTTCTGTCTAAGGAAACCAAAGAATTTTGAGAAGGGATGTCTTCAGATCTGTAGGTGGAAAGACAGCAAGATGGGGCATTTCTGTCCACTTTACATAAAACAAATAGGTAGAAAGCAATAACAAGTAATATAATAGCTGTGTTACTCTGTTACTCTGCAAGTAAGTACTGGTGGTTTTTGAAGGGTGTCGAAACAAAGGGGTTGATTCTTCACCATTCCTGTTTTGGGTTTTTTTGTAGATATCTGATATTCAAGGCCTAAATAGTCATTATCCAGAAATAGAGGCTTTCTTGATACCTTTAAAAAAAAGACATAGTTTAAGATGCTATGAAAAAGATCACATCTAATTTGCCTTTCAGGTGGCTATCTAGCTAAGTCAGTGCTTACACTGTGGATATGTTTGCCAGCTGCCCCTCTGAAGTAAAAAATGCAGGAGCATTCCACTATTTTGTAAATGAAATTACATACTAGTTAGCTGAGATGTGACACTGCCAGTGTACTGCAGCACATAATTCAATCCGATTTAATTTTTCTCTTCATTCTGTGCAACTCGGACAATCCAGCTGTAGTGCCAAGCTCTTCAAACACATTTCCAGGAGCAGCATGAGCTGAACAAGAGCCTCTCATTCTTTGAGAGGCTCCTGGGGCAGCTGTGTGGGTAGCTTTGGAGTTTCTTTCTGGTCTTTCATGTGATTGAGTTGCTGATGGGCTGTTTTGTCTGCTTTGCCCTGCTGGGTATCAGTTCCCTTTGATTTTGAGGAATTTGCACATCTTTATCCATCTGAGAGTATGGTTCTGTATAAAAATCTCCTGAATTATGCAAAATGCACTTCTTCATAACAAAAATGTATCTTCTAAATCCATGACCTGGATTCCAGTTGGATTGTGTAAAAACCTCAAAATGTGATATTGAACATTTTTTTTTCAATTCTTTATTTCCCTGTTTATAATACAGGGAGTCCTTAGAAAGCACAACCTTATTATACTTTATTGAATATCAATAGTGAAACAAAAATATAAGTTGTATGTCTTCCTGCAAAATTTCTTAAACTAAATTTTGTGACTGTTGTATCCAGACAAATCATATGCTAAAATACAGTTGAGTAGAAGCATTGGCAGCAAATTGTGGTTTTAAACATAATTCCAAATATTTCAAATGACAGCAAAATTTTAAGAGTCCTCTCGTGCTTCCTCCTCTTTGATCAGCTGCAACTCTGGCCTGTGCTCCCAAGGATTTACAGGCACTGATCATTTTTACCTGGTTGCAAAATGGTACCATGTGTAACCACTTTAGCTCTCATATTTGCTTGGGAAAAAAAAGGTCTATTATTTCCCTGCAGATAATAGAAAGTACAGGGTTAAACTGCATAGTTAATATGTTAATGAATATCTTAAAAATAGTTCAGATTAGTTGTACGCTCCTGCTGAAAATCTTCATCTTTATAATATTGAACTGCTGACATATGATAATTTGCTAGATGTAAAAATCTTTGAGTGCTTGTTACCAGTTGTTACTGAGCTGCGGACACTGTTTTTCCCTTAGGGTGGCTGTTTGTTAAAGGGAAGCTTTATCGCAGTAGGGTTCCTGACATAACAATGTTTACCATATAGCAAGAACACATAAGTGCTTATGGCAATTGCAGATAAACACAGAGAATGTGGACAGTGATGACAGGAGGAGAAGATGATATTTATGATTGTTCAGCTAATTAGTATGATTATATTAAAGACAGATGGGATAAAATGCAGCATACAGGCTAGTGATTTTTTTGACTCAGAGTTATTTTAGTTCAAATGGGCTTCTATGGGATAGGGAAGAAGCCTCTATACTGAACAAAACCCACTGCTGCAGTAAATAGGATGACTCAATAAATCTTTTTACCACTGTCTGACTCCTAGGCTACATTGTTCTAAGTCTTTATGATCTAGAGATTTAGGAAGCTCCCTGACAGTACAAATGGTGGTATTGAGCTTGAGAATATGTTTATTTTTCCCTGATAGACTTATTCTTGTCTACCGGAAGATCTTAATTTTGGAGGTCTGTTGAAGTTATGATCCCAGAAAATGGTTTATATTCCAAGTATAAATTTTTGACATACTGTTTAAAAAAGGACGAACTCATGGTGAATTAAAAAGTCCTAAAGAACTGAATTTGTAAATGCATGTTTAACACAGCTCTGTCATAGTAATGACACTCTTCAGAGCTAATTCTGTCCAGCCATAAACTGTATAAACTGGGATTTGTTAAAAGGGTTGCAGCAGAAAGGTGTGTTTCAGGGCTGCTTTGATACGCCATTGAAACCAAGGCCTGTTCCTCTCCAACCTCTGAAATGTTTGTCTGGTTAAGGTGAGTACAGGTGACAGCTGAATAGAGGGAAGTTTGAGGTGATGCTGATCTTCTAGTAGCAGACGTAAGTGAGGTGAGAATTGTATTTGGTTTTTTTATGGATGGCATATAGCTGCCACTTGTGTTCTTCAACTGAATGGTTTTAGATCCTCAATGGCAGTAAAGCAATGGCATTCATTTCCAAAAAGGCTTATGTTCTGTCTGTATTTAGTCAGAAAATAGGAATCAGCATGAGCCTGTATATCTTTAACATTATCTACTCATGGATAGATTATTGGAGTATACAATTTTGGAGCTTATTTAATATATCAACACAGAAAAGAAGAACTGGTACAGAAATTGCTTGCACTGTGTTTGGTTAGGCTACCTAAGCCTTTAATTCAGGTCTGAAGCCACAGCAATTATTGAGTGCTATTTCTCCTCTGGCTCTCAGCAAGTAGACAAGCAGAGAGGGGAAATAAAAAGAATGTCAGTTCTGCCTTCTGACCAGATATATACCAGATCTGTTAGTGAGAACTGTTAAACTGTGCATGGTTATTCCAACTCCGTGCTTCATAGACATTGTCTCCTTTCCTTTCATGAAGCAATGAAGAGAACAAGGAGGAAAATTGGGGTCCAGAACTCATATCTCTGAGTGGAAGGGCCTCTCAGTGCTTCCTCTAGCAAATAAATCAGTTTCTACTCCTCCTACCCACCTTGTTAAAAGGAGTTGCCTTAAGCCACTTACTGTGCCTAAAATAGGCAAGGCATGGATGAGAGTAACAGATGCATCGGCTGCTGCATCACAAAATAAGAAGGCATAAGTAGTAATGTTATGCTCTAGTAGTTCTGTCTGCATTGATGATAGCTTCAGCATCTGACAGATAATAAAGAGAACACTTTTTCAGTAATGGTGCCTGTGCAATTGGTTTTAGATCTGTCAAATTATGGCTATATGAGATGTTCAGACACACCGTCTGAGGCTGCATTTTTCAGTTTGTTGTGGTATTTTTTCAGGCAGATGTTATAAATTTGCTGTCAAAATAGTGAAGGCAGGCAAAATCCTTTCTGGTAGTGTTCAAGTGTGATGTGGAATCCACACAGATTTGCTCACACAGACACTGAAACTGATATGACTCAGCAAAGATTCTGAAGTGACTTGAAATGATTTTCTGCTGCCATTTGCCTGCTTCTTGGCATGCAGCATCAACCACGCATCTTTTTAGCTTCCCAGAAATCTGTTAAGTCTTGAGCTCTGATGCTTTCCCTCAGCCACAAAGCGATGTGAGTACTTTAACCATTAGTCTCCTATAGCACAGCCACATAAATATAGTCTAGTGAATGTAACAGGAAGCGTTGCAGCACTATGGCCGTTACAGTTTAGAAGTCAGATTTCTATGATGCTTATCAAGTAACTTTAAGGTAGCCAAAATTTTGCTTCATCTTTTAAATAAACATGAGAAATTTACTTGGTAATTCACCAGAGAGTTCTCAAGCATTGCTTATTGGATACGTAAAAGATTGTCTCCAGTTATGGTAAAACATGCACACTATTTTAATCAATATTGAAAGTAGTTATGGAGAGGTTTTTAGCTGTATCTGCTGTCAGATAAATGTACATGAATAATGAATACAGGTGCGCTTTTATCTCTTCTGTAAGCATAGATACAAGTAATACCAAGTAGCTGGACCATAAGCAGGTTTTTGCTCCTATTATCCTGAATTGCTTGTCTAATAACAAAAAACAAGTTAATAAGCTCAGTCCAAATCTTGGTCTTCTATTCAGTAGCTACATCAGTGTGGTGATATTATTAAGCAGCTGAGTTTGTGCTCTGTGATAATGTGACAGAAATTTGTTTCCAGCCTTATGTCTTACAGCACATTAAGTGTATGATAGTTGGTGATATTCTGACATGAACAATTGAATTTCTGTCTTCACAGTAAATTGCTTTTTTAAAAGGCTTTCCTGATGGACTCTTTAAAGTAAAAGAGATGGAAGTATTTTAAAAATACTTATTCTTAAGGGAAAATAGAGTCCAAAAAGCAGGATTTCCATGAGCATAAAGCTGCTACTTGAAAGCACTTTGGCTCACCATCTGTGTCAGTCCCCAAAGTGTCAAAAGAGGCAGATCACTATGTGTAAGCAGTTTACCTCATCAGAACCCAAATGGTAGTGGCTATATATTTGCCTTACTTTCAGAGGAGTGATCAGAACATGAGCCTCAGCACTTCTATGTTTGTGTCTGGAATGACAGAGCTGCTGTTGTGAGTGAAGCCCAGTAAGTATCTCTGAAATACTTATCTCTAGAAAGTGTCTCTTAAAGCTTAAATTTTAATTAAATCAGTACATTTAAACATTAACCCCAATTAATTTTTTTTTTCCTAGCATCAGAGGACAGATTATGTTAGGTTACAGATGTAAGTGGAGTCTAGGAGAGTGCTAAGTGCTTTTCTCTTTATATTTGAGGACTACTGGTTAGGAGAAAGGAAGTAGTGGTAGTGCTGCTTACTAAATGTGGCACCCTCAGTGATATCAGTGAAATCTCTGTCTTCAAAATTTCCTTGTTTGCTGCTGTATTTATGACATGCTTTCCGGATCTTAACATTACAATTTCCCTGCTTTCCCATTCGAGTGTGATAATTACTGAAATTTGAACATGGCTACAGATGAAGTTTGTTCATTTACTTGGAGCAGGTTATCCTTGGAGAAAATGACAGTATTTGAGACAACTAGCAAGTATGTTATTGTTGCTTGTACCAGTCCTGGTTAATGGACAGACTGTAAACTATACCAATGTGGGCTACTACATTCCTTATTGTATGCTGCAGCTCTTATGAGTGACTGTAAAAATATGTCTTGAAGGAATCCCATAATAAAAGTACCTATCTTGAAAGAAGTCAGTTTCAGGAAGAAATCAAAAGCTTACTTTAGTTACTGAGACAACTGGAATTCATAACATAAGGGGCATTTCTGTTAAGCCAGTGTTTGCTGAATATACATGTCACTCAGAAGAGATGCTTAAACTTCCTAACAGTGTCTCTTTCTTCTTGTTCTTGCCAAACAGTCTGTTATATATTAAGTGATGTCTATTTAGCCACAAAGGCCTAGCTTAGCATTTACAACACCTAAAAAGCAGGTATTTAGCCCATCAGAATGGCTCAGAATACCTGTGTCAGCTGCTTAGACCCTAGGTAGTGTCTATGGGGATTCAGAACTATTTCTGGACCTAAAGGTTACTTTGGTGATAGTCTAAACATAGAATCGTAGAATCATAGCAATCACAGAATGGTTTGGATTGGAAGGGACCTTAAAGCTCATCCAGTTCCAACCCCCTGCCAAGGGCAGGGACACCTTCCACTAGACCAGGTTGCTCAAAGTCCTGTCTGGCCTGGCCTTGAACATTGCCAGAGATGGGGCAGCCACAGCTTCTCTGGGCAACCTGTGCCAGTGTCTCACTGCCCTCACAGGGGAGAATTCTTTTACCTGTGCTTTAGTCATGTAATGGGGAGGATTTGCTTAACAAACACCGCTGTTGCTATATCAAGTCCTAAAAAGACCACAAAACCCACACACTTTGGTTAGAAATACCATCTTTTCTATACAGATTTCCACATCTATGTGGGGCAGCTGCCATGGCCATTAAAGGCCATAAACATCTCTTCCTCTATATTCTTGCTAAACACCCAGTAAAGTCTGTGTTTATTAAATTCCTAATTTAACATCCTGCTGGCTGCTGTTGACATGTAGTCCCAGAATTGAAATGCTCTCTTTTTTTTTTTAACTACATTTTTCTGTCTCTCTTGGTTTTTTGGTACTTTGTTTGCATCTCTTAGATACTGATTTTTCCACAGAGCTTCTCTATCTTGCAAGGATAATGCCAGCAATTACAATGACTTTTTAGATATATGTTATGTATAGTTGTAAAACTTACTTTGTCAGCCTAGGTACTACTATGTTTCGGGTCTGTTTTCTTCTAAATAGAGTAGTATATGTTCCTTCATCTTATATGCTATATGTATGCTGTGTACATAAGTTTTCAGTTTTCTTCAAAGGGACTACCTTTTCCAGTGCTCTGCACGTTAAAAGAAATCTGGAGAAATGGATGTTGATGAGTTATACAAGATGCAATAACATTTCTTTCCAGCTCTTCTTTTAGTGGCTTCCAGCTGTATCCAGGTAATCCATGGATAACAAAATTTATAAAAGTACTAACACTGTAGTGTCATTTTTCAGATTTAGAGCCATTACTCAGCCTGGGATGGCTCAAGGCAGTAGTACACACCATTTCTTAGTTACTCTTCCCCGTTTTCACTATCTGTTATTAATGTTAATTTTTACATAATTGATAAAACAACAACAATATGCTTGCCATCAAATAAAGATCTGAAGTATTTATTGCATAAAAAGAAATACACTGAGGATATAGGTGCATTGGCAAGTCTGGAAACAACTAAAATAGAGAGGACTGTTTCATATTACGGTGATTTTCTTTATAACCAAAATAGCCAGGAATTTTCTGAAAACAGTATCTAAGTTCTGTAGAGACTGAAATATCACAAGGTGGCTGCAAGAGAGATTTTACTGTAATATATTACTAGCAATTATTATATTTCTGTGGTTGAATGAAACTGGAAACGAAGTCCAGTGGCTTTTTAAATTGTGTGGAAACTGAAGTGCCGAGGTATTAACAGGACTGTCTCTTCTTATCCCAGAAACAGACAATTTTAAGGAATGTTTATCAGTGTGGAAATGTCTATGTGTGTATGTACAAGTTCTGCATGACAGAGCTAAATGACTTGACAGCTATTTCTGTCTCTCAATGTGTGTTTCTGATACCACAGCTTACTTTCAATACATACACAGATAAGGTTTGGATTATTCTGCAATGTACTCAGTTCAGTGGAAAGTAAGCTGCAGACAGGATTTGCATCCGTGCGGATTGTATGAACTGTTTGTTCTCTCCTTTTTTAAACAAGCTCCCTCATTATCAAAGATGTGAATTCAGAAAACAATATGAATTGGAGTATAAAGTTTGGCATTTTAAATCACATTAGCTCCAGTAAATCTCATACAGGCTTTTTAAATTATTTGCTGAATAGGAGACAGTTCAGCTACATTAGGATTAATATGCTTCTCAATTTTAGCCTTTCTAACCAGTTAATCCTGTGAAAAATCTACTTTCAGTCTTCTGATAGCTCTCTATTTATTTGGTTTATTTTATTTTTAGCTTGTTTATGAGAGCTTGCTGAAATTTTATTTTTTTAAAATTCATTTGTGCATCTGAAAATATCAGGATATCTGCTTGGTTATCACATGTTTAATTTTACTGCTGGGGCTTGGCTATGTGTCATGGGTAATGGAGAAAATGTAACTACTGTACAGTTAAAGCTTAGTACTTTTGAATGTGTACCCAGCTGCAGAGGAGTTTACGCCTAGCTGTTGTATTTGCATCTACTACTACTTTTTCTGTAAATCTTATTTTTTCAAAACCAGTCAAGACAAATATATGTCCATATTTATGAAAGAGATGAAACTTCTTTGTTACAGAAATTCTGGTATAAATACAGCTGCGGCCTCTGGGAAGAATATAAATCTAGAATAGCAGATATGTTCTTCATCACAGGTGTTTTTCTGTTTGCTTTTCTGCTTCACTCTTAACTTCACCACATGACTTTTAAAACTTGTTGCCTATATGGTGTTAGAAGTTATTAAGTATAAACCCCTTAGCTGAAAGTCTGGTATGTTCATTTTCCTGAATAAGCAGTAAACACTAAGGAATTTTTTACGTCCCAGCTGGAACTGATAACTGTAGTCTTGAAAACTCTTCAACAATATTGATATTTCAATCTGTACAGATAGGATTCAAGGCTAACAGACAACAGTGACCTTGCAAACTTCTCTAGGTGTTTCTGTACATGGACTTTGTACAGGCACAGCTGACTCCTCTCTAACTGTTCATAACAGTCCCAATCAGCCTCCCTATTTGCAGAGTCAGAAAACATGTCTTACAGCTGTGCAGCTATTGGGCTAGCAAACTTTCATTATTTTTCTTTCTTATCTTTCTGTGACCCCCTGGGAGCAGCCCAGGGACTTTCTGAATTCCACAAGTTCCTGCAGTTCTGTGGCTCACCAGATGAAAACTGCTCTAGGCTCTAGGCCTATTCATAGAACTTTAAAAAATGCTCAGAAAGATTAAGTTATCTTGAAACTCCTTACTGTTTCATACATGCATAGACACAAAACTTTTGTTTTCAGTATAAAATGTTAACTGACCTTTATCAAAATTCAGTTAATTTTTTAGCTAGTCAAAATATGAAGAGGAAAATTTAGGAAAGTTTTCCAGTTCATTTTCTCTTGGTTTTAATCTGCTGTTAAAACTTCATGGGTTTTAAGAAGGGAGTTTATGTTTTTAAATAAGCTGAAATAAAATACTGCTAAGATAAATTTTAACACTTCAGACTGTCCTAGCTACAGACCTGAGCTGTTGTGCTGAGATTTGAGAGATTTAAACCACAATCTTCCCACAGATTTTGAAGGGACCCAGACAATAATAAAACTGCATATGGCTCTGAAAATCACTCTCCATGCTTGCCCGCCTAGCATTGTTGGCCAGAGTTATTCAGGGTAATTGTGCATATGTGTACTGTCTTCCAAAATAAATCAATGATTTTGTGGAATAAAAATGTCACAGTGGGGAGTCATTCCAGGCTTCCACCATCAAAATCATTCCAGAATTGCTATTTGCTTTTCCCCTGCATCCCTGCAGTGATGTCCGTGCTTTGTCCATATTTTGTTGGCTCATCTGATTAACAGGTTCTACTTGTTCACATAAACTAGATTTTATGCTAACAACAAATAGCTGCAATTAAAGGCTAGGTCATTTAAAGCCAGTGACATTATGAAAAGGTGCTTCTCTCTTAATCTACACCATTATATACAGTGACACTTTTTCCCTAGCATGTATCAATTAAGTATTTCAGGTTGCATATTCAGTAAGCAAAGGGTGACCTTGCACAAACAACGCAGAGAATGTGATTTGAGCATAATTCTTTGCTCAAAGCTATAAATATTATCTCACATTATAAAAACTCTAGGTATTTCCACTTTGTATAATTTCAGCATATGAATGTTTTTTGAAGTCTTAATAGAAAAGCAGGACTATGCCCCAATATAGAAGCTGCAGAAAGCAACAGGTATGGCTTATGATACTATCTCGGAACAGTGACACTAAAAGTATAGGCTAATGAAGACCTAGAGGGTAATCATGGTATCATATGTATCATAGAATGGTTTCAGTTGGAAAGATCACGCAGTTCCAGCCCTCCTGCTGTGGACAGGGACACCTTCCACTATACCAGGTTGCTCCAAGCCCTGTCCACCCTGGCCTTGAACACTGCCAGGGATGGTGCAGCCATAGCTTCTCGTACTCACATGAACACAGACTAATGCATGTAGTGTAACTTCCATTTTGGAGCAACAGTGGCCAGTCCTAAATGCTTTGGACAAAGACAATAAAAATAAGCAAACAACAAAGTGATATCTGCTCATTAATCCTCTGAGCTAGTTTGTCATCACATTCAAAAAAAGCTGGAAATTCAGGTGACCTTTGCAGCTGTGTACTAGAACATTCTACATGGTTTACCAATGTTGCCCTATTAAGATGGTAGATCAGGGTACGATGTGCTAGTACAGACAGAATTATTGCATACTGGATTTGGAAATTTAATTCAGAAAGCTGGTATGCGAAGGCTAACAGAAACCCAGTAAGATAAACCTGACTATTCAAGGTCAAAACCTAGGAAAATGATCACTGTTATTCAGGCCAAGTGCTAGATCATAGAAACCTAGAATAGTTAGGGTTGGAAAGGACATAAGATCATTTAGTTCCAACCCCCCTGCCATGGGCAAGTACTCCTCACACTAAACCATATCACCTAAGGCTCTGTCCAACCTGGCCTTGAACACCACCAGCGATGGAGCATTCACAACTTCCCTGGGCAACCCAT
>JANRGW010006075.1:0-67924 GCA_024733675.1 Psilopsiagon aymara
TTGTCTCTAAAGCGGAGAGACATCAATTTAAAAGGTGGATCACTCAGTGGATAAAGAACTGGCTGGATAGCCGCACACAAAGAGTTGTGGTCAATGGCTCAATACCCAGCTGGATCAGATAATCCTATTTTTAGTTAGATTAATCTATTTGATGCTATTCCATAACCTATTTTGAGGCTTTGGCCCTTTTCTACTAGAAATACACAACACAGTGATGAAAACAAATCAGCTCCTTTGCACACTGTAAGGCTTTACTCAGTCACTATTTTTGAAATATTGCAGGAATCTTCAATATTCTGAGAGAACAGAAAGTAGAAGTTTCAAGTTGGACACCCAAAAAAGGTGGCCATACTTCAGGATTTAGCCCTAATGTCTCAGGAATATCAGTCTTCATTTGCAAAATGTGTTTCTTCCCGCACATTAGGTTTCAGGCCATAGGTCTTCCAGTCTGCTGTTCATACAGTATACATGAAAGAAACAGGTAAATATGTGCTGGCTGTCCAAATAGAAATACTTTGAAATACGTATTTTTAAAAAGCAAATATGCAGTTCTGTAAAGTACATCATTGTTTTATTCTGAAAAATAAACATGATGGGCAAACAGTCATACCTATATGCAATAGTGGCACAGCAGAAAACACGTAAGTACATTCAGTCACACATACACATTTATTGAGATGGATGTTAGCATTTTTTTTTTTTCTGTGAGAAAGCAATTTGTCATTCAAATGTGATCAGTTGCCATGTACAGTGCCTATTAAATCTCCCACTACATTTAGCTTTTTTGATGTATTTCCTCAGTTTGCAAATACTATTGAGATGCCTCTGCAATGGTATTCCAGTACTTTCTAATAATTGTCTATTAAACTGATTCCCACCTTTCAAGGAATTTGGAAGCCACATATTGAATAAGGCAAGTAACAGTAAAACAAATGGATGTTGTCTTTACTTAACTAGCTAAAAGTCAAGCTAGTTATTGATTCTCCCCCTGATCACATACTACCTAGCTTTTTAAACCAATTTTTTTGTCTCAAGTCCACTGAAGTTTCTCATTTTCTAAGCACTCAGCTTGAGATGTAGGTGATGTGATTCACTGATTTAGTGGATTATTGCTGTCTTTGACTTCAAGGAGGCTTAATTTTGCACTTAGCAATCAATGCAGAAAGAAAAAGACCATCCAGTTTGAAGCATCTATAGACCATTTCTGAGAAAATGGTCTATAGATGCTTCAAACTGGATACCCAAAAAAAGTATGTCACGCTTCAACTTTAATGTCTCTGTTATACCGGGTTCCATGTGTAGAACAACTGAGGTTGGGAGGTGTTCCAAATAAACAGAGCCACACCTCATGCAGATGACATCCCTGAGAAAAGCTGCAGATCTATGTTGATAAGAAACTTTAAATAGTGTGCAATAAATGTGATTATAACTTGAATAAAGTTGAAACAAAATAGCAGCAAAAGTACCAAATTAATTGAGAGGGCAGGGTTTTGTTTTTTTTTAAGGAGCATCACTCATTTCTGACAATGAGTAGGTAGGTGACCTCTGGAAAATAGCATCTATTTTCATATTCTGCCAAAAATATTCACTTAAAACTTTAATTTACCTTCCAAGCAGAATAGGAAAAAAAAATCTAATTTTGGTGGAATGAAAGAGCAATACTACTTTCTCGCCCAATGATTGCTTTTGTTCCTTGTGAAATTATATTATTCCAGTTATACTTTAATCATTCTAATTATATTGTCTTTAGCAATAATTTGCCTGGCAGAGTCCAGATCGCTTCAGAAATTTATAAAAATAAAAAAACTTTTAGCATAACTTTTATTAAATTGTGGACTTCTTCCCTGTGGCACAGGAAATAAATGAGAAACAAAAAGAAAAGTTGCCTTTTGCTCATATTATGTGCATGAAACCTAGCAAATACTGCAATGTACGTCAGCATAAATCTCTACCTTTCTGTTACCTAAAAGAGAACAGAAGTGCCTGGCAAAAAATGGCTTACTTGCATCACCCCATACACCATCGCACCTGTGTGTCCTTTGCTGCTTGCGCAAAACACCCTACCTGATCAAAAGCATAGCACAGATGCGGGCTACATCTTTTGCTGTCTGCCTTGGTGTGTAGTCTCACAGCCATGAAGGATAGGAACAATTGTTTTAGTTAACCTCTATTAGGCTTTTGGCTGATTTTCTTAAAGCATCTATAATTAAAATTCTTTATGCACAAAGTGCTACGTGGCCCCTTGTATGATTTTTTTCAATTTTCACATACAACAATGTGAGCTATTGTTTTTTAATAGCAGATGAAAATACCTCAAGTACTTCTGAAGCATGGTTCCTTCTCTATTACAAGTATGATGTCAGACTGAAAATAAAACAAGAATGGTTTAGCACATAATGGATTTTAGAACCAATATTGGCATAAATAGTCGACATCTTACTTTACTGTTTAGTCCCAGGTTCTGGAACTCTCAGTGGTTTCCTGCAGTGCTATTACTTACTTAGTACATTTTAATTCTTTCTTGAGACGGTGTAGGCCTAAAGACTACATATTAGTCAGACTAGACTGAATATGATATTTGGGGTTACTTGATATTAAGAAATACGCTGTAATTCTTCTGATATAGATAAAGGATTTCTTGCTCCTTTTGGTAGTTTTTTTAAAAAAGGAAAATTTCTTTGTACACAATGTTTACTTAAATGTTTTCACGTACACTCTCTTTTGAGATCTCTTTCATGCGCTCAAGATTATTGCATTTTTTGATATCCAAAAACCAGTCAATTTTACCATTTTATCTCTGGATTCTAATTATGTATTATGGAAGGTATCCTCTGGGGTGATTCAGAATAATTCTTTATGCTATGTTAGTATGTTGCATAGTCTGTAATACAGCTATTTTTCTTCTGCAGCTGATATAAAGTAAATGGAGAGGATTTTTATTTTACTTTGCTGATGTATAAATATCTCATTTCATACAACTAGCAGTTTTTCTTTGTTGTGACTTCTTTCTTTCTGTTTTAGCCTGCGGCTTCCCTTTTTATTTGATCAGTACACTTTATAGCATCACTTCTTCCCAGGAGAAAAAAGGAATTTCAGATTGCTACTCATGATTCCTAAGGCAAACTGAAAGGGCACTGACTGAATTAATGTTTCTTTTGCTGATTTCAGGGCTTATTGGTTTTATTTCCATTAGCTCACAGATCCATTTTTTTTTTTCCTACTTCTAATAGCATTCTTTATTCAATGACTGACAATTTTTTTTTTTTCTCAGTAGTTTACAGTTCACCAGAATACGATTTGTTAACTATAGATCAATTTCATTATTACCTGACCAAAAGAAAAAAACCCAAACCAAAAAACCCCACAAAGTTTAGAGTAACAAATTTTCTATCTATGTCTTCAGAAGGAAAGTCATATAGCCTGGTATTCAAGTTATCTGCACAATGTCTCCAAGAACAATTCTTCCAGAACTGGAACTGCTGCTATGAATTTTTTATATCCTCAAATACATTAAATGGTTTATTTTTCTGGCTTAAATGGTTTCCTGTAACACAATGAAACAACTATAACTAATAACACGTTTAAAAAGAATATTCTTCTAAAATAATTAAATTTCTACTGAGGAAATTTACATGCCTTACAGTCTAATGGTAGAAGCCAACATTTGGACATTGACATTAATGTTTGAAGGAATTAAGCTTTTTTTTTTATTTTCTTCCTCAAAATTACTGTATCTCTTTATTGTAAACTTGGTATTACAACTTTGAAGCCATTGGCAAATCTGCCGTTAGTATCAACAGAATAAACCTAGACTTTACAATACTATTTCTCTTCTATATTTGCATTCAACAGCATAGACACAGGTTCTTTATTTGCCATAAAAGTAACATCAGAAGCTGTACCTGGGATGGATAATGTAACTGAACTTAACTTTGAAAACCTCCTTGATAAATATTCAGTTTACAAGATCACCTCACAGAAACTTTTCTGTAGTCCAAGGTTTAGTACTGTTTTTTTATACATATAAAAAAAAGTTATCAGTGCTCTTTACTCTGGTTTTCTGTCAAAAATCCAATGACTATTCATACTACACCTTGGTATATAGGAAAATGTAGCTTAGAGGGGATTACAACTGCAATAAAAGGCAGTGCTTATACCACTTGACTCCAAATCTTGTATTTGCAGGGCAGACTATTTATAAATAGGGTGGTGAGACGCTGGGAAAGATTGTCTAGATAAGTTGCTGTTCCATTATTGGACATGTTCAAGGTCAGATTGGATGGTGTTTTGAGCAACCTGGTGTAGTGGAGGATGTCTCTGCTCATGATAGAAGGGTTGGACTAGGCACTATATCAAGGTCCCTTCCAAACCAAACCATTCTATGATTCTATTTTTGTGCATACCAGTGTCTTCCAGTTCACACAAAAGCATGCTTCCACACAGTCTTGGGCTAAAAAGTCTGACTATCTGTCTCTTACCAGTGACTGACAAGTATATTGATGTTAAACCTACATAGATTTATTTGTGTTTTGTTTGTCATTTCTGTCTAGGTAGCTCTCTCAAAAAGTTATTCATATTTTATGCTGGCCTGCAAATTTTTTTTCAAGTAAATATTAACCCTAAATGTATGTGGGAATAATAATGAGACAGAGAAGAGAAAAAGAAATCACCTATGAGGTAGGAAATATGGATTGAGAGCAGGCCTGAGAAGAAAGACCTAGAGGTGTTGGTTGATGAGAAGCTCAACATGACCTGGCAGTGTGTGGCTGCAGCCAAGAAACCCAATTGTATGTTGGGTTGCACCAAAAGGAGCATGGCCAGCAAGTCGAAGGAGGGGATTCTGCCCTTCTACTCCTCTCTGCAATGCTTCATTCAGCTCCAAGATGCCCCAAAAAAGAAGGCCGTGGAGCTGTTGAAGTGGGTTCATAGAAGGCCATAGAGATGATCAGGGGGCTGGAGCACCTCTGCTATGAAGACAGGCTGAGAGAGCTGGGCTTGCTCAGCCTGAAGAAAGAAAGCTTGGGGGAAATGTTATTGCAGCTTTTCAGTATCTAAAGTGGGTCTGCAGGAAAGTGGCAGAGAGATATTTACAGACACATATAGTGACAGGACAAAGGGGAATGGCTTTAAACTGAAAGAGGAGAGATTAGGACAAAATTCTTCCCTGTGAGGGTAGTGAGGCACTGGCACAGGTTGCCCAGAGAAGCTGTGGCTGCTCCATCCCTGGCAGTGTTCAAGGTCAGGTTCAACAGTGCCTTGCTCAACAGTCTACTGAGAGATGTCCCTGTCCATGGCAGGGTCTTGGAACCAGATGATCATTAAGATTCTTTTCAATCTAAGCCACTCTATGATTCTGTGATTATATGAAATAAGACTTCTTCAAAATTTCATGATGCAAGGAAATGTATTTTTGTCTTTTCGTGACAAGGAAGATATTTTTGTTGATAGCTCAAGAAAAAATTTATTTTCTTGTAACAATCTTTCTAGTATTTTCCATTAAGTTGTTTTTAAACATTGTCAATAGCCCTTATTCATAAATATTTCACAATACCTAAAGAGAAGTTATGTCAAGTTTTGGGTCATTTTTATATATTTGGCACTTTTTGCATTTTAAAAAAGCTATTAAGATAGAAGTCTGACTCTGTCACCTTCCGCCGTTAACCTTCGTAACTGATTGGAGAGAGGGAATTTCCAGTGGTTACTCAGATCCAAGCAAGGCTGAATCTAGACCCTGAAGTCTATTTTCTATGCATTCTGTCAAGTGGGCTTAAAAATTGACTCAATGCAGTGGCATATTTTACTTTTCCTTGATTAAATGAATCTATTTGTATTAAGTGGATAAGGCAGGATCAGCGTACTGTGAGGGAAGATATGAAACTAGAAAGGTTAGGAAATCAGGTTTAAGAGTCACTATGAAGTTCTGAATGTTTAGGTTTGCCATTTGATATACCCTTTGACAGAAAAATTGAAGCTTGAAAACATTTGCTATGCTTCATCCCTGACAGTATTCAAGGCCAGGCTGAACAGAACCTTGGGTGATATGGTTTTGCGACACGTGTCCCTGCCCATGGCAGGGGGGCTACAACTAGGTAATCTTAAGGTTCTTTCCAAACCTAACTATTCTATTATCTATGATTCTACTATTACAACATTTTAGGACAAGGTTAAACTTCCAGATGATTTTCCTTCTTCATATTAAGTCAAATTAATTGCTTCTGCCATGGTCACTTTTGTCTGTTTTTTTAATTGGCTCTGTATCAAGGCTCTGGGCAGGGGTTTGGTCTTTGCTGCTGTGAAGGACACGTTGAAGTTTGTCTTCTTCATCCTGTGAAACTCCAAGCATTCTGATTGCTGCTTTTGGGAACACGGTCTGTGTTGCCGAAGTTTAACAGTTTTTAAGCAGAGGTTAATAATATATTGTGTACCCACCACATTAACTCATTTTAACCATCTGTAGTTTGCTAGAATCCATCAATATTACCTAACTTAACAAAGAATGAAATGTGAAATGCTGAGCAACTTTACCAGCAGATGTAGATAATTCTGCCGTGGTTCTCAGGGAAAAAAATTAGTATGGTCACTGGTTAGGCACTTCTCCCAGATAAGAGACCTGATCAGGAGGACTTTGCACCCCTCTTGCTCTTTTAAAATAGCATCCCATACAAAAATGTTTATAACTGCAGTGTTTCTCTGCACTAGTCTTTTTTTTTTTTTTTTTTTTTTTTTGTGGTTTTGTGAAAGTTATTGGATTATTATCACTGAACATATTAAAAAATGTTGAAAAATTTCCAATTATTTGGAAAAGTGGCAAGCATTCCATGCTGCTTCCTATGTTCATACTTTCTGACATATTAGTTTTGTTGTTGGAGTTTTTCACTGTCTTTCTTAGTTCATACATAATAAGTAAGATCAATATGAAAAAATAGCAAAAGAGTGAAGATGACCCTGCTAAACAAAAAAATAAAAAGCAATACAAGGGAAGTCTGGTGATATTTGCAACATTGCCTGGTCATTGCAACCTAGTAACTTCCCACTCCTGCCCTGTTTGGAAGACCCTGCAAACTCCTGCTCCTCTGTCGCAGTCCCCAAGCAGTCTTTGCGTCTCAAGATTCTTTGAAAAAATGGAAAATCTACAGCTTCTTGCTATACCAAAAATAATTTTCAAGTAATCACAAAGTAGATGTGAGCAGGCAACTCTATACTTAATTTCTCTGAACTTCAATACATTTATTTGCCTTATAAAAGTGCCTGTGAAGGATAAATATGGCTGTGCCTACCGTGATAGCCAGTAAGTTCAGAAATTGCTTTAGTGCTCTTATTTACAATAGTAGGACACATGCAGGAGTAAAAATCCACCTATGCAACTCATTGCCCAGTTTACTTTTTAAATACTTGAAAATGGCTGCCAGGCCTTTGGAGGCAATGAATTAAGTAACTGCTCTGTATAAAAAAGAAGATAACTGTCTCTGCTTTTTCTCCTTTTCTCCATTATATGATAGTGGCAGAGTGACAGCAGTCAGCAGTCCCTGGCCTTCTTATTATAATTCTACCAGATACCAATTGACAACATTGAAAATGCTGACATTTTGTTTTCACTGACATTTCAGTATGTAAAACTTTACCTTGAGATGGACTGCAAAGTAAAGAAAAAATGCTGGTGCAGTCAAAATACTGCTGTATAGTGCTTTTGCGGCAATAACGGACATGTCATTTTATATATTATACTTCAATGAACAGAAGCATCTTGTAACAACAAAAATACCCATTTGCTTTATGAGCAAATTTCAAATCATATTTAAAAGCACAGTGTTGATTTTTCTATACTGTATGTTATAAAAGATTGCTGTAATATGTGATAATGTTCTTCACCTGTACCATGCTTTTACAGAAAAATCCTTCAATTAAGTAAGAAGTCATTCCTTTTTCAGTGAACTTTTCACTTCCCAAGCTCCACTTATAGCAGGGTTATTCCAGAACAAATTATGATTGTATGAATTCTGGGACACCCCAGTATGACGGTTCCCATAATTCCTCCAGAATCTCCAACAGCATATTTGATGTATTACTGTACCTTTCTGCACTAATGACAGAACTAGAATGTGGCTTGCTGATAATGGACCTCAGTGAGAAAGAAAAGTGGTCAGAGCCAAATTAGCAGTCTTGCTAAAATTGTCTAGCAAAGTGAAATAGAATTCAGAAGCTCTGGGTTGTAGAGGATAGCCAAAAGGATAGACAAGTCAAGCAGTCTTGACTTTTAAATAATGTTTTCCCATTTATCTCACTGCATGGACTTGCATATGTTACTCAAACATTCATTTCTTCTATCTGCAGCACAGGAAGTCTAATGCTTATTTACCCGCCTAGTAGGTATCTTGTGAGAATTAAGGAATAGATGTTCAGTAATATATTTAGTTAATGTAAACAAAATGAAACTAATTAGATGTTTAAGCACTGTTGCTAAGTGGCTGATCCAAAGGAATACATAAGTCACACTTGAAGGCAAGCTGAAACTGTAAAATGTGGAGCAATGGCTCACATTCACTTCATTGTGGCCTGTGACCATGATATTTGTATTTGAACTGGACAAATGGATTTCAAAGTATTCCTATGATAGCTTCTCAGATCTCAAGTTCAAGTTAAATACCTTGGAAGTCAGAGCCTTACTGGTTTACTTTGTTCTGGGAAATTAGCTTACCAGACCTCTGACCAGAACAACTATTCTGATTTTTTTTATAAAGGGGTCATTATTCTGTCTACAGAAAAGAGTAGGCTGATTAGACTGGCAATTCTGACTGGAAAATCAAAATATTCCAAAAGAGTCTAGCTAGTCTTTTTGCTTTGAGACTGGAAAAATCTAGTCAATATGTGTCATAAGTTGCTCCACTCCTTTTTGTCCTGATGCACAATTGCTGACTGTGTTTTTCAGCAATTACTACTTGGGCTTTTCCAAAATAATCCCTGGTGGAAAAGTTCCCCTCAAAGATATTTTAAAAGCCCCAAAGAAAATTTAAGCATTACCCTATGAGAAGACAAGAGTAAGAAACTGGAAAACTGTCCCTACAAATCTTATTTGAATTTTGTGATTCAGGTTTTGGATCTTGATGACTTCCAGGACCTCTATTTAGGTCATCACACTTACTGTAGTAATTGGCTGCAGGAGCTTTTCTTGTGTATAACTATGTGTCCTTAAATGCTGAAGTACTTATTTTATCTAAAGAATACTTGTTTTCATGCCGTTGTGGTTTAAGCACAGCTGGTAACTCAGTACCACTCAGCTGTTCACTCACTCCCCCTCCCCTTCCTCCTCCCTGCTCCCAGAGGGATGGGGAGGAGAATTGAAAGAATGTAACTCCGACAAGTTGATCTCAACAACAGTCAGTTGTCGATCAGACAGTCAGATCAAACAGTCTGGTAACTAAGGTATAACACAAAACCACTATTGCTACCACCAATGACAATAATGATAAGGGAAATAACAAGGGAAGAGAATACTACTGCTCACCACCAGCCGACCGCTACCCAACCCGACCTGAGCAGTCATCTAACTCTTCCAGGTAACTGCCCCCAGTTTATACAGTGGGCATGACATGCTGTAGTATGGAATACCTCTTTGCTTGGTTTGGGTCAGGTGCCCTGTCTCTGCTTTCTCCCAGCTTCTCCTCCTCCCTCGCAGAGCATAAGACACAGAAAGTCCTTGGTCAGCGTAAACATTCCTTAGCAGCAACTAAAAACATTGGTGGTATCAGCATTGTTCCTAGATCAAAAGTCAAAACGACGGCATTGCACCAGCTACTAAGGAGGAATAAAAATGACTGCTACTGCTGAACCCAGGACAGTATCCATCCCTTATCCCATCCCATTCACATCATGCTCAGATCCCACATTTTCTCATCTCATATATATATATATATATATATACACACACACATATATATATACATCCACAGAGAGAGAGAGAGATCATTCCTTAGTGCATGGATCAATCCCTACAAACCTTCTGAGTCCATCCGGTCCATGGTGTCAGACTCCATCTCTTGAAAGAGACTTTCAGAGCAGAAGAGGCTGTGTGCAGCGTTGGATCTTTGCCTGCTGATGCTGACCTTTCCTTTGCCGCAGAACTCATCTGGTTTCATCAAAGATCATTCTTTGTTGGGATGATGGTTGGAGGGAAGTCAGGGCCAGTTGCTAGGACCCGAAGATATCTAGTTGGTGGGCTATAAAAGTGCTACGTAGCAGGCAACAGCATACAATGAGTTCATTGGCTGTTTTCCCTAAAATCCAATCCCCTTGAGGTATACGCTGGACATCCCTGTCTTCCTGCATTATCCACCAAGTATATCCGGGCTCCTGAGCAAGAACAATCCCACGAGTGGGTTTGCTTTTACCTGAAGCAGGAATAATCCAGACTGTCTTCCCCAGCAAATTCTTTATGTGCACCACAGGATCTTTATCCCCTCCTACAGTATGTAAAAGTTCTGACTGGGCTGGGGCAGCCCTGTTGGCAGATCATCTGATGTTGAACCAGGACACATACCCCATTTGTTATTTGAAAGCTAACCTTTCAAATGTATGCTTTTTTTGTTAGGAGCTAAAGTACCCAAAAATTGCCTAACTGGGTTGGATGAAAGGTGCATCAAACATGCATCCTATGTCTGAGAAATACCCGTAGGAGGAACTTTAGGAAAAGGAATAGGGCATACAAGAAACGATCAGTGCACTCTTATTGTCTTCCAGCTTCTTCCCCAGAGCAATTTATTGACTTTCTTTGTTAGAGAACACATTTGGACAGTTATGTTTAATAGCCACCAGCAAATTTATCTTCTAGTTCCATTTTAAATCTATTTATACATTCAGTCTTGTGTGGGAATACTTCTACAGTCTTTATTTTTATGTGTCCCAGGAAAGATTATTTCCTTTTATCTGTTTTAAACTTGCAGAGCCTTCTTTCTTTTGAGAAGCCAAGAATAATCTCTCTGTCATTCATCATTTTATAGGTCTCTCATGTGAACAGGCAATATGCCACATACATCTGATCACTCATGTGGCCCTTCTTAGTTGTGTTTCTGAACCTTTTATGTGGAAAGCAACCAGAATTCAAGTGCAGTATTTATGAAATAAGATTTAGACAATGACCAAGGTGGTAATTTCTCTCTATTTTCCAGCTCCATCTCAATTAAGCACAACTATTCTACTTGCATTTCAGACTGACATTGGCTATTAAACTGATGTCCACTGGGAGCTATTCAAGTGATTCCAAGTAATACATTTGTTTTCAAAAGCAAATGGAACCAATATATACCATTTACTATGATTTATGGCTACTGGGAAGATGTTATTTATATTTCTGTTATTCCCAAGTCATCTTAAAATAAAGCACACTCATAGAGCTGTCTTGATTGCAAATTACAAAATTAAAAGAATGTCAAATGTCATTCCAGTGTGTATTTTATTGCCATGGTAACACAAAAGTAAGTGAATAGGTTAAGCTTCAAATTACATACTCAGCTATTTAAAGAGCTCAACAAAATACTCAGTTAATCAAGCTTATTATTGCTTGTGCTATGTAATCAAGAAAAACTTATTAAAGCCAAAGTCAAAACGTTGGGGTTTCTGTGTTATCTCTGTTCAAACAGCGTTCTGTAAGCTCTAGTATATCAAATATGGCCTATCAATGAACATTACTTGTAACAGGCTGTTTTGCAACCATGTTAAGTAGAAGTATGTTTTGTTTTGAAAATGTTTCACATTGTGAATTTTCCTGCATTATTTATAAATTAAGCTTAATCTTTCCAAATATATCCTTTCATATGTTAGATGCTCTCCAGTTGCACACATCCAAAGTAACAAACAAACCAGATGTGCTGAAAAGTACATTCCTGGGTTTTCTACTTCTAACTCAAAATTATGTGCATAGAATACAATTTTAAGGTGTGACTGTTTCTAAGCAAAATTGAATTATAATCAAAAATACACAGAACAAGAACAGAAAATTAAATTCTTAGCTGAATTCAGATGTAGTGACAGGATAGTAGAAAAATATTTATTTGGAAAAAAATAGTAAAAATATTTGCTACAATTTATTCTCCCAGTAAGGCAATAGAAACTTACAGTGTTTAATCACATTAACATCAGTAATAACTTACATATATATACTACCTTCCACTATAAAATATCTTGTAGTGTTGTTCTACAAATTGTAATACTGATTATTGCTCACTCCACAGACATATTAGCCTTTTAGCACGTGTCCAGAGTTTTGTGGTCCCATGAATTCAAATGCTGTGTAGGTTTTTTATCCATATCTTGAGCTTCACCAGAACTTGAAAAAAAAAAACAACAACCACAAGACCAAAACAAAAAAGCCACCTGTTCTTCCAAATGAAAATACAAGAATAAGTTTCAGAGGCCTCGTCAGGTGTAGAGCAATGTGAAGGATGAAGTCTGCAAAAACCCAGAGAGGAAATGTCCACTTGAATTTAACTCAGAATATATGAATGGAAACATTTTGTTTCTGTATGACAATCTCATAGGCTTGACACATAACTAATCCTTTGGTAGCATGAACAGTCTATATGAGTGTTATGATAGCTAATTAATGCAATAATATCTAATTAACAAGGTAGCTGCTCAAGTACTACTACTCCCATATCTTTAAAAAGCCTGCAACAGGAACACAGATTACTACTGTGCATGGTTAGGGATTCCCTTTCTATCCTCTCTTAACAGACATCTCCTGCAGTGAACACCTTCCCAAGGATGCAGAATCTAATCCAGTAAACAGCTTATGCACCTATTTAAATTTAAGCATGTGAATAAACCCATTCATTTCAGAGGGAACACTTAATGCTTAAACTTAAGCACACGTTTAAGTCTTGGTCAATGAAGTCCACGGCATAGACGAACGTGCCACCTACTGTTTCAACAACAGCAAGTCCTAGAGCACTTGGGTTTTCTTTGGAAATTGTCCATCTTGTTAAAAAGCAGGCCCAAACTTGATTAGCTTATAAAATCTTGAGAAACTTGCAGTTTGATGTAGCTCAGCTGCATGAGTAGGCAAATAAAGTTATGTGTTAGGAAATAGACTCCTTTATATTTCAAAATTTGTTAATTTTTTCCAATGGCTTTTCATTCATACCAAGATAAATTGTTAGAAGGAAATCAAAGTTTATTCCCTCATGAAATGTTTACAGTCTTGTCACTATTTTCATCATATCAATTTGGGCCTCAATCCTGTCCTTCTTGATTTCAAAGGAAAAAAAGTCAAACCTGTAGAAAATTAAAAAGTTTTAGCTACATGGTTCTGTTAAAATTATTAGCAAAATGAAAAAATTTAGTTTATTTCTACAAGAACAGTAATGTGGATTTTTTTCACATTCATGTCTATTTGAGGCTTCACTCCATGATATCAAATGGGGAAAATAGTAGCTTGAACTTCACAGGGTTCGGACCAGGTTCATGTGTCTGGCCTCACTAGCAGACAGCTCATTGTATTGTTTGTATTAGACAATGTGAAAAGGTCATAATTTCATATGATTTTGGTCAATAACGCATTGAGGTATAGGTGTATAGCAAGACAGGAAAAAAACCTTTTGAGGTAATCAAGAATAATTCTTAACTGTTTATAAAAACGTTATCTTTGCCGTAGCTCAAGTATTGTGTTACACAGAGAATCAGCTTTCTGCACATATGCATGCCCATGGTTAACAATTCCATTTAAACATTGGTGGAATTTTCTACTGCATTTGCTCTGGGGCACGCTTTAAAATGTTCATGACTCCATTATTTTACAGTCAACTCTTACACAACCTAGCAAAATATGTACTATTCACTGGGGACTAGTTACATGCTGAGTTTCATGTATCAAAGTTTTGTCATTTCTGAGTTATACTAAGGAGAAAAAATCCAGTTGCAACAACTTCTCTATTTCTTTATTAAAAAGTGTAGTGTTTTCACTCAGGCAAAAATCAGAAACAGCTGAATGCATTTTACTCCAACTGCAAAAAATCACCTTTGAGCAGAGACCAGTTACATATAATCAAAAGGCACAAAGGTGAGAATTTTGGAAAAATGAGCATCTGAAAACAGGTACTTTCAGCAGCAAATGTTTTTAATCTTAACCACATCTCCATCTGTTTTTCTGTCTGCTTCTTCTCGGTGCCTTTCTGATTTTTCTCTCTCTTTTTGCTTCCCTTGCTTAAGATAGCTCCTAATCCATTTTTGCCCCATTCAAAGTTAGTAATCTTCCTTCGTGGCTCCTCTCATTTCTTAGTTTTTGTTGGTCTGTGCCTATCTGTTGATATCTTGGAAGCAATAAACTCATTAATAATTGTACGTCTTGAAAGATGTTAGAGCAGGAGTGTAGTATTACTAATGCCAATGTTTAGATTTCTTTGAAATAGAAGCAGTAGTTGCCTGCACTAAACTTTTTGAATATGTCCTTTGAGTCATCCTTTCCGCAGTTTGCGGAAGTTGAGAAAGGCAATATCAAAGCTAAGAAAAGGGAAAAGAGAACATGGCAGAGAAGTGAGCAGAAAATTCGAACTGCTCTTATTAAACCCTGAAAAATGCGATTTGTGGCCATGTTTATATTATTGCCATGTTTTACACATTTTCAGAAATGTTTATCTGTAATTAATTTGCCAATTACACACCATTCATTTTCCTTATAACCATCTCCAGTGAATCAATCAGATGAATCCTTGGTAATGAACTGAGAAACATGAATGATCCTGATAGCCATAGGCCATCCTCGTTTTTCTTTTGTGTCAGAGAAAAGATATTTCAGAAGAGGTCTTTTGAGTGTGTTGGTTACCTGTCTGAATAGAAATGGTGCTTGAGCTTCACAATTGCACTTTAGAGGCAGGTTTTTTCTGTAGCTACCCCAGAAACATTAAATGACCCACTTTGATAGACTCAATCAAGTTTCTCCCAAGATAATCAGTGAGCTCTCTGACAGAGCCTTAAGAACATTTCAGCACTGCCACAATGATCAAAACCAGATGGCTGTCATTAGGAGTTTTAAATCTGATTCTGTCATTTTGCTGTATATCAAGTTCAGCTTTTCATGCATCCTTGTATATGACCATGACCTCTTGACTACTTAATTTAAATCTGAAGTCCCCTGTAGTCTGAATACACCAAATTGCTGATATACACAGACTTGAAGTGTGTACTGCTCCAAATACATGTCTCTCCTCAGTGACTGCTAAACAGTGTGCATAGCACCTTATTCCATGAAAAAAATTGATCTTTTTTGGCTATAGCATTATCCCAGCCATTTCTGTAAGCAAAGGTGTAATATAACCAAGCAGAAAAAATTATGTATGTGCAACTGAATCTGAGCAGAAAGCTATCAACCCACTAACAGTCAAGCACATTGAAAGGCAATGTGTGACACTGTATTCAGCTTAATTAGCACTTATTAGAATCTGCCTTGATTCTTACAATGGTGATTCCAAAGTTCTTATCTGCCAGGTTAATGCATTTCAGAAAAAAGTAGTGTTACTAATGAGCATCTGCTGAAACTAATCATCTGCTTTTTATTAACTCCAAAAGCTGAATTTCTAAAAATTAGATTATGTAGGATAATGTACAAGAGAAATGTTATCAAATGTTGTCAAAGTGAAATGTTATCAATTGGTATGTTATTTCCAAGCTAAAAGCAGGGCATCAGTTGCATTTTTGGAGGAAATTCAGCAATTTATTTCTAAGATAAATTCTTTTGACCCTTTCAGGTTTCTTTACAATCAAAATCTGAAAAAGGGAAAAGATTACAAATTTTTATGAGAAATCAATTAAACCCAAACGATTAAACACCTTTGTCATAGAAGGTAGAGGAATTGTAGGATATCAGCTGGACTTGGTTCTGCAAGACTTGAAAAGTGAAGCTGACAAAACTGAAGCCTCTAAACCAATAAAGTGTCAAGTGTTAGCCATACAAGCCTAACTTAAGAACTGTCTGTTTATCACCCTCATCAGCATTTCCAGGCATCACCAGTCCCTACTTTTGGAAAAATAGCTTCTGAGCTGTGATGATGGCTTCTGCTGTCATTCAAAATTTCATTCTCTATAAAGCAGACAACTGGGGAAATCGTTCTGAAAAAGGTTGTTCCTTGAATATTGTAGCTCCAGATCTTTCAAGGAGTTGCTTCTTCTGACATCATTGTAGTACTGAAAAGATGACACATGAGAAAACTCATGTGAGTTTGGTAATACTCTCCCAATGTATTCAGGAAGTAATTATTATCCTTTCTCTTCCCCTCGACATAGAGTGGCTTTAAATCAGGTGGGTTAAACAATAGTGGAAAGGAAAATAACTCTCTTTAGCAATTCATCTGAATTTAGACCTTATCATTTGCTGTGTATTCTGATTCATTTTCTGGCAAAGTGGAGTTGCCAAAAGGCCTTTTCCATTACTCCCATGGCATAGAGCTACTATGTCCCCACTTGTGTTTTTTCTCCCTAAACTAAACAGTCTTTTAAAATAACTGTTCAGTGAGCATTTTCTATGTCATAATCATTTTCAGTGTCCTTTCCTAGACTTCTTTATTTTTCTCCCATTCACTGGTATTTTATCATCTGAGATGGGTTACTCAGAACTGTTCATTGTATCTAAAGCATTCTGTGCACTGAAATAGAATTAAAACACTTTATAGAATCATAGAATCATAGAATAGTTACGGTTGGAAAGGACCTTAAGATCATCTAGTTCCAATCCCCCTGCCATGGGCACAGACACCTCGCCACCCAAGGCTCTGCCCAACCCGGCCTTCCACACCACCAGCGATGGAGCAATCACAACTTCCCTGGGCAAACCATTCCAGTGCCTCACCACCCTTATAGTAAAGAATTTCTTCCTCATATCCAATCTAAACTTTCCCTGTTTAAGTTTGAGCCAATTACCCCTTGTTCTCTCACTACAGTCCCGAATGAAGAGTCCATCCCCAGCATCCCTATAGGCTCCCTTAAGATACTGGAAGGCTGCTATGAGGTCTCCACACAGCCTTCTCTTCTCCAGGATGAATAGCCCCAACTTTCTCATCCTATCTTCATATGGGAGGTGCTCCAGTCCCCTGATCGCCCTCGTGGCCTTCAGTGCTTTCTTCCCCTAAGTGCTTTCTCCCTCATTGATGCAAATTTTTTTTTTATTTTTATTTTTTTTTTTTTAACAGCACACTTGGTAGCATGCACTTTTTTCCTGAATTAACAATTTGAGATGCTGGATTATTTCTTTCAATTACAATATTTCATAGAATCATAGAATGGTCTGGGTTGGAAAGGACCTTAAGATCATCTAGTTCCAACTCCCCTGCCATGGGCAGGGAACCTCACACTAAACCGTGCCACCCAAGGCTCTGTCCAGCCTGGCCTTGAACATTGCCAGACATGGAGCATTCACAACTTCCCTGGGCAACTCATTCCAGCGCCTCACCACCCTCACAGTAAAGAATTTCTTCCTTATACATATCTTGAACTTCCGCTGTTTAAGTCTGAGCCAGTTACCCTTTGTCCTGCCCCTACATACCACAGAAAAAGTCCCTCTCTTGTTTTCATGCAGGCCAATTTTATGTACTGAAAGGCTGCAATAAAGTTTCCCCTGAGCCTTCTCTTCTCAAGGCTGAACAAACCCAGCTCTCTCATGCTGTTTTCATAAGAGAGGTGCTCCAGCCCCTGATCATCTTTGTCATCTCTTCTGGACTTGCTCCAGCAGCTCCATGGCATTTTTATGTTAAGGACACCAGAACTGCATGCAGTACTCCAAGTGGGGTCTCACAAGAGCAGAGGGGAAGAATCCTCTCCTTTGACCTGCTGGCCATGATCCTTTTGGTGCAGCCCAGCACACAATTGGGTTTCTCGGCTGTGAGCATACACTAAAGCTGGCACATATTCAGTTTCTCATCTGTAAACACCCCTAGTCCTTATTCGTAGGGCTAATCTGAATCACTTCTCTGCCCAACTTGTAGCTGTGCCTGGGATTGCCCCGACCCAGGTGTAGGACCTTGCCTTCACTTTGTTGAACTTCATTGGTTGGCATTGGCCCATTCAGTTGCATTTTTCTATTGATTCTTCCAGGAGGATCTTTAATATTTCTTATGGTGCTAACCTTGCCTAATCTAACTAATCATGACTAATTTGCAAAAGCAATAGCATTTTTCCTAGTGTATCCACCCAACAGCAGGCCAATGATTTTCTCAGCAGAAGAATTATCTGCAGCTGCCATCAATTAACCTATCTGCTACAACCTTTTAAAAATTGATTCTTTTCTTTCCCATCCCCAAAGTTCTGCGCCAGAGAATTTCACCTTCTAACCATGTGCTGTGTGAAAAGTTTGTGTTAAAATCTCTGCTTCATAAATTCTTGGAGCACCCCAGTCCCTACTTTGTGGGACAGTGATTGAACATTCCCTGCTTATCTCCTTGATCCATTGATGGTTTTATAGGACTTTCATTTCCCCTTTTCCCTTTCAGCTTATCTCCTTTCCAAGCTGCAATTTCTTACTGAATTGTCTCTGAAGAGAAACAGTTTGTCAATCCTGACAATTCGTGTTGCTTTTCCATATGTGTACATATATATATATATATATTTATACTAGTTTGACTACTTCATTCTGAGTTGCAAAACACTACTTTGTGCAGTGTTGAAAAATGGTCTACGTCATGAATTTACACACTGGCAAAATACGTCTTTCTGTTTTATTTTCATGGGCTTTCCTGATAACTCATAACATCATACCTTTCTTTGATTACCATTGAAATTATTTCTTATAGAAACATACACAGTGATGATAAGCCCTCTTTCATCAACCTGCTAATACCCCATAACCCTACATGCATAATTAAGATATTTTCTTCTGCATATGTTACTTTGCATTTGTAGACACCAAGTTTCACTTGCTGCTTTATCACCTCATTTTTTAAAATTATTCTTCATCTTTTTGCAGATAAATGCAAATGTAATTCCAGACTTGAGGAAAGGACTGAAAGTACATTCTAGTGAAAATAGGTGTCCAGACAAAGTAGATAAGAGCATTTTTTGGGGGGTGAAAGATGTGAGCATATTCAGAACATCTATACAAGTCCTGGCTCCCCAATTGCTCTCTCTTCTAGTCAAACAGATTTTAATGGCACCACTGAAAGATCTGAAAAACTCCTACTGACTTTACAGTGCCTGAGATTTCACTCATACACTTTTGATCCAGAGAGAAGAAAATGGCTGGAATAGAGTGGCAGGAAAAGGAATTCATATGTGTATGAAATCAGTTTTGAATAGTTGCCTACAAGGAAGAGAATTCTCAAAGAAATGGGAACAACCTTCACTTCTCAAAGAAAGGCCCAAAGAAATGCAATTATGGGTATTTCATTCACTCTCTCTCTTTCTTCCCTAATTTCTTTTAACTGTCCTTTTGTCACACTTTAGCCAGATCTAATCAGCGTATTTTTGAAAAAATGGTGAAAAAGACAACATTTTCGACTTCCCTCTGAACATTTTGTGAGGCAAAACACAAAATTATCACTTACATGTAGGGAGTTCTGGAACTGGCCTTATTCCAAACATCATTTGAATCTAGCGGTAAGAAATCTAAAAGAATTAGGCAAATTGGAACTTATACACCCATATGGAACTGGAAAATCTAATGACAACACAGGAAACTGTCAGCAGGTTCTTGAAGCATCACACAGGAAAGCAAAGCCTTACCAGAAAGCTAGTTTATTGAACCTAAGTGACATGAATAGCAACAAATCCAGATTAGTAAAAGCATGTGCCTAGGGCAATCTACTGCCCTTTCTTTATTTCAGGTTTCCTAAAGCTGCTTATTCATTAGGTTTCTTGGATACTGTGATATGTCTGTCTTGCTATTGCAAATGCTATGTTCTGAAGAGACAGTTAATGACAATCAAACACAAAATACAATTCTAAATTAAAAAAAAAATCAATCCTATATTTATTTCATAATAAATATAATGTTTAAAAAAATTCTTAAATATAATTTTCCTGTCATGGCCTTTTATTTCCTTTAGCATTAGAAAAAACCAAGTTATAATGCACTTCTCAAAGTACTAGCTTGCTTTGTAGATGAGACTGAGAAGATATGAAGATTCACGGTTCTCTTTAAGTATTACATCTCACTGCTAGAGCTGAATAGTGCAGAGTTCTTTGTTTTGAATGCATGGTCACCACTTCATTCCCAAGTATAAATGTGTCAGAGGATGAATTCATCCTCTGGTCTGCTGAGTTCAAGCTGGAAATAATTTGCCAGTGATTCATGATCTGTCTCTGTTCAGACCTTCAGAGGAGCTACTACATTCTTCTTCATAATTCTGTTTGGTTTTTATTTTCTTCTGAAATACTCATCATATTCCTTATTTATTCAATAAATATATTGTGAATGAAGACTTAAGCACAGGGTACTAACTCAGATGCTATATGCAGCATCTAGATGCCACTGGCACATGCAGTTCCTGGATGTGACAGGAAGCCTCACAGTATCTAAGTTTTGAAGACCAGTTCTCTAGTGTGCTCATCTACATGTTCCCAAGATCAGTTTCTTGATCCAGTGAGATGTGACCTAAACAAGCTCTAATCAGCCCCACAGAAGAAGCACCTGGAAGTGATTTAGCCAGCTTCTCTATCCAGGGATCAGTGCAATCATATGGGAATGAGGCATGCACTGTTGTCTCCAATATTTCTCCTATAGCCCAGAAGCCATAAGATGTATGGGCCAAAATTTGGTGTTGGTGGTGTCATGCGGACTCCCTTTATTTTTGTGGCTGTATTTTTGTTGCAAATGGATACAAACTCTAACTGATAGGGGAATATGGCCCACTATATATATACATGTATTCACAATATAAACCAATTATTACCACACAGTACGGAAAAAAACTTTTAGGCAATAAAAATCATTATCAGCTCCAAAGGAGCAATTACACTGCACACTGTGAATGCATATTAGGAATAATACACAAAATTCCTCTTGGTCTAAATTAATGTATTGACCTGATGGCAGCTCTGAAGATGGAATGGTGCGGGAGACCTGGGTATTCTGTGCGTTAAATTCTCTTCCAGATCACTAACTTCACATAAAAACTTCAGTAAAGACATTGGAACTTCCAACATCTTTACATCAGATTTTTCTCTGATGTAAAATAGTGTTGATTTCAGTATACCTAGGTTAGGTAGGTATACTGAAACAGCCCGGTTTCTACTTTGTACCAGTAGAACACATCTGCTTTCTGTTAATGACTCTTCAGTACTCATTCTGCAAATGCATGGGGCCTTACCAACAAGTCTGACCCTGCCTCCTGTGCATGCCCTCCAAAGGCAATGGGAATCATGTGAGTGTAAATGAGGTGAGTGTTTGAGACCACATCATTGTCTACCCTGGATGGATGGACCCTGATGTGTTCCACTGCTTGGATGAAGGTACCACACACAAGCACTCATGCTATTGTTTTGTTTGCCTTCTTGAATGGTACACTGATGGTATAAAAAACTGCAAGGAGGATTACAGGGGAATATTTACCATCAATAACCCTGAAGAGAACATTTGTAAATCTTCTAATTCCACTTATGTTGTTTCATTCAAAGATTTTGATCTTCTTGCAACCCGCAAATTGATTACTGGCTTTGTAGGGCTGGTTTTAGAATCTGCCATATTTATCATATTTCTTAGAGTGCAGACATGGAAGACACTAACTATGATGTATAAAATCACATTCTTTCACTACTGCACTGCAAATCTTATTGGAAGTAATGAATTTCCTTTATTTAGTCCTATTACACATCAATAGGGAAGGAAATATAGATATTTTTTTTCATTTGTAAGAACAAGAAAGACTTGTTAGTGATTTACCTCTGATATTTATGCATTTCCTTTTAACACATACAGTATATAACAAACTGGTTTCAGGCAATAAGCAATAATTGCATTTTAGGACTGAACTGTTAGTGTCATATTCCGTTTCGAACCCTGGTCAATTTCTCTGTTCTTTCTTCTGCAGACAGAAAAATAAAAGACAAATACTGTTTTTTGACTCCCAGACTACCTTTTCTTCTCATTTTGTCTTTTATGGCCCATTTTTAGATTAATGATATTACTTTTTAATATTGTAATACTAAAAAAATGTTGGAAATTAATGCTTGTGATTATGGTGCCTGTTATCCTTCAAGGACTCAGTTCAAAACCAGAAACTTTTAATCTGGAGCAACTTTATAAGGCATCAGAGCTAAAAGTGAATTAGAAACTAATTCCATATTTTTTGTAAATTATTTGTGTTAAATCATGTGTTATTGTATGAATAATAAACATTTAAACAGACTATTGCAAGCACAAGATAACAATTAACAATGAACATAATTCATTATTGTGCAATAGAATGCCTTGGCCAAATACAATTTCTTTTTCTCATTTATAGTACTAAAGAACATCGTGCATTTGTACTTTATGTGCAAGTCGCAACAGTTCTGTTCAAAAACACACTGTGTGTCTTTTATAAATTCAAGCCATTTGCAAAATTTCCATGATCTGCACAATGAAAATCAGATGTTACTAATGGTTTAAGGGTTTAGGGGTTCAAACTACAAAATCAGTTTTTAAACTGATTTTTTTTTTTATAAACCAAATTAAGGTTTAAACTTGGAATAATTCAGAGCAAATTCTGGTCTCTAATATTGAGATTCTAAGAATCCAATCCATCTGCACAGAAAATAGATGTCATGACTCTTCGATTTTGGACGTCACTTTTCTCTAATCAAGCTACTGACATAATGACATAGATAATGCGCTAGGCACAGTCTGTATTACATGTAATTCAAAGAAGAGCTGCTACCTAAAAGCAGATGCCTGAAAGCAGCTATATGAAACATTGTTGGGGGCAGGGGATATTCATATCTGGCGGTTACAAATACTGAGCAGCTTTTGCTTTGTTAGTGCAGGTGTTTTTAATGTACTTCCTGCATCCATTTAAATGCAAATCTTCATGCAAATAATCATTTAAAGGAGGAAAAATAATGAGCATGTTCAGCTGAAGACAAAGCTGGAAGGATAATAGCAAGCATGAGCAGAGTCAGTGGAGGGCTTTACCATAAAAAACCTTTTTGGAATGCCAATGAAAACACATTTAAAACTGCATTGAAAAATTCTCAATAAAATATTATGATAGAGTAGAATGTGTATATGATTTACAGAAAATGAAATAAACCAAATTAATTTAAAATGTATGTATTTCAGATATATGTTTGCAAACATGTAGTACTGTATTAGCTTTTATGTCAGAGCCATAAACAGAGCCTCAAGTATTGGCTACAGGCAGATATTTCTTATTTGAATTTAAACTGGAGAAGAATTGTTAAACAGACTACTGTGTAACCAAATAATGCTTTGGGGTGTCATTTTTGAAGAAAACAGGAAATTATCTTGGACTTAATGAATGTGATTAAACTAGAGACCTGTAATTTTGGGCCTATTTACTCTGGGGAAGCATAATCTTAGAAAAAAGTTGCAGATTACATATTTCTCAAAGCCCCTTGAGTAGCTAAAAAACACAAGCCCCTATACTGTGCAAGAACATAGAAATAGTTTTCATGTCCACTAGTACTTTTTTAATATCTCCATCATCTCTCACTGAGTCAGTTAGCCTATCTGACATACAATACATTACCAAGGATAGACAGAGTACCATAGTTTTAATGCACTGCAAGCTTCCTGACTTACCACTGACTTTTGATAACAGCATTATGATGATAAAGTCTGGAAACACTGTTCAGCCCATCCACTGAAAGGTAGTATGTCTGGAGCCAAATAATGTTCAGTGAAGAGCAGGAACCTTCTTTCTTTGAGACTAATTTCTGGAAGTCCTGGCACATGAGCTTGGGAATTGAAGGAAGTTAGTAGTTCAACATTGAGAGTGTTTGTCTAGAATACACTGCAAGATCCTTGTGCTGAACACCAGTGGGTTGAATTTCTTAGGTCTTTGAAGTTGTTTGTATGTAAGCCACAGAATGGCACAAGTGTACTTGGACAGCCATATACAGCCTGGAGTGGACAGCTGCAGAAAGGGAAGGGGTATGCACATATTAGTGAAATCCAGAAGGTGGAAGGTCTAGCAGGGACTAGTAGAGGTGGAAAAAGTATGGAAAGAAGGAGATAATTTATTAGATTAAGAGTTAGAACAAGATCAGTATAAGAGATTTATTCCCTTGCATAGTGGACAGAGGAGGAAGGTGGAATGGAAAATAAACTTCCTGAGAGATAGGAGCCAGAATGCATTTAGCAGGCTGGGTGTACTTGAGCGAAGTGTATTAAGCAGGTTTTTATACAGGAGGAGAAAAGAAACTCTAGGCAGGAGACTGTGAGTGTATGTGTCTTTCCATTCATCAGTTCAAGCATGACTCTTTTTCAGGCATCCTTCTTCCATTAATTAACTTTGAGCTGGTCTTCCCTCTATAGAAATTAGTGGATCTTTAGGAATTATACAGGTTCCAAAAAACTTTCACTTTCACCTTTTCCGACATTTAAACACAGCTCCAGAAATTTGTTTCCTTCCCTTCTGGCCAGGGGTAGTAGTGGAGGAGATCCTTTGTCTCGAGCTTGAAGCCTGAAAAGACAGAGGAAAGGCAAAAAACATTAATAATCAACATGATTTTCATGTAGGACAGGGAGGAAGATGAGGCAAAATAGAAATTCCAGCCTAGGGCAAGCCTTGGAAACTGTCAAATATGATCGTCTGCAGTGAGATTATTTTTTCCATTGCTGGTCATAGCAAAATCCCTTGCTGATTATGGACAGTTGATGGCCTCCTTCTGCAAAGAGTGTGCAAAAGGCACATCATGGCCTTCTGGTGATAGACATGTATTGTGAATCAAAAATATAGAAATAATGTTGCTTTTGTCCACCTTCCTTGTCTAATGCCTTGGCTTTTTACTGTTCTTCTTTTAGATCAGATAAATACTAATCAACACAATTAGAGTTAAGTGAATAATTTGCAATGAATAATTTAGCAAATGAATTTAGCCTCTTTTTCTGACTACAGAATATTGCTGAGCAGATCATGATCTCCTTTAACGTATTCATTATTCTAATTTATTCTGAAAACGTACCCCATGAAAGCTTCTGTATACTTGGCACTCAACATTTCCTTTATGCGTGCTGCCTGGCTACAACTGATCAAATAAATCACATGATGTTGATATTGTTGTCTGACTGGGTAAGCACCTGAATCCAGTATATCAAATGAATATATAGTAATTTATGTTTAATTTGATTAATACTTAGAAACATTTTTCTGTTAAAAAATCCACAGTACAAAGCTATTGTCTGTTTTGTCATCCTTCAGCTGACAGAAGGAATTTTTGGTTCTGAGTGTAACTTGTGTGTCACCAACCCCAGATGAAGGTAAACATAGAAAATTCTGCAAAATCTGGAAAAAGTGTCTTCAACTAAATGATTCTCAATTGTGTGATGAACCAGCTGTATTTGTACAATCATTTTGACCAGTCTCCTTTCTGTCCTCTAATGAAGTAGAAGTAATCTTGTAGCGTACACTGATGATGCTATTGGCATCAATTTGTATACATTCTCTTTACAATCTGCTTCTTGCCATGGTGGTGTGGAACAGTTGTACAGTGAACTGATAAGACACTACTAGACTGTGTAAGAGGCAATCCAAAACACAACACAGATGTAAATAAACATGATAAACATAAAATTAAATATCTCAGATGTAATTAATTGACTTTGCATGTAACTGGCTACAAAATCACAAATGGTATCATTAAAAATTATTTTGATCATATGGTTTGAAACCAACCTCAAAATGCTCCAAAAAAATCTACCTGAATTTAACCAGATCAACCAAAAAAGAAAGCAAAATTATGTTTTAGAATATGATATTTTCTATAAGCTTGTTACAAAGCTCAGAGCTCTATATGGATAGAAGTCAGGATCAAAGCCATTCCTTAGGGCACATAAATATCCTTAAGCTTCCTACCATGAAGACCAACATAGAGGACCCATTGGCTTACCCAGAATCACACAAGGATGGAGTAGTAGACTTACTGCTGCTGATCGCTAAACAGTGGTCATAGCTGAAGGAATACCTTCATTCCCTTTCTAAGAGGGAGGATGATCTTTTTGCTGACCAGATATTCCAGGTGAATTATGTTGCTCAGCAAACCTTGGCAATCCTACAATGGGTCTGAGATCCTGGAAACACTTCTGCTGCCCAGTGAAGAAAATTTCAGTCTGATGATGACAGGAAAGATTTCTGCACCTTGGGTCTCTCACAAATCTGCCTAAAGGGATTGTTGGGACACCTGGACTTGTGTTTCCAGAGTTAAGTTCAGCTTTAAATTCTGTATTTTTAAAGCATTATTTTTCCCTTCTTTCGGGAAGCCTCAAACATAGTCTTTGTGTTTCAGGGTGGGAGAATTCCTTCTCCTCTCCTGCTCTCCTCCCAAATCCAGAATTTCCTATGAAACAGAAAGGTCACCTTTTGACCTTGTCACCTATAGACAGCTGACCTCTGTGCTACATGCTTGAAACACAGCCAGTTCCTGGACATGTAAACAACTCAAACTATTGTATGGATTTGACCCTAAGTTATTACTCTACTTTCTGTAACAGCACATCCAATGATTTCATGAGCAACCATGCTGGGTTTTTTCAGATTTTCGACCTACAGAGGTTTGCAGAAACATCCTAAATGTCACAGGCCAAAGGATGAACTTTCACAAAGAAAAATCATCAGAGAATAACAAGACTATTTTAGGAACCAGATTTACTTTGTGAGGCAACATTTCAAAGTAGTAGAGATGTGACATACTCTTCCTACACAAAAATGTCAACTTCATGTACTCTACCCATCTTCCTACACAAAAATGTCAACTTCATGTACTCTACCCACCTCAAACTGACAACACTGATGTAGACAAGTTCTCTGTTACTGTGTGTCCAAGTTCACAGCAAAATACTCACTTCCAGTGAGAGTTAAGAATGAATCATTTAGCAAGATTTTTAAAGGCTTAACCAAATATGGTGTCAAGGAGGTCCAAAAAGCCACATCCCATCGTACAGGGGACTGTAAATCTTGTGTTGGACTCTGTATGCGCAATCTCCTTTCCCTGCCCAAAATTCAAAAGAAAAAATTATAGGACTTCTTTGATATAAAAATGGATCATTCTTACTTTTTTAATAGAATCTACATTACAATTCAACAGAGTTTGTAAAATACGTGATAGTGATATCGATCACTTAGTATACACCATCATGATAGTCTACTGCAAATCCTAACTTATGAGCTTATATTGGCAATATATTTATGCAAAAGTTCATGCCTATGGATATATTGCTGCCACTGAAGTAAAAGAGAGCTTTGTCATTAGCCTTTGAGAGAAACCATGAGAGAAAATATATTGTCAGTTTTGGACTGAGCAAATAAGCAAGGAAATGTACATAATAGCACTGGGTTTGTTAATGGCAGAATAATTATGCTCAGGTCAGGTCCATGGCATTTTGAAATAGTACTTGATTTTATTTTAAATGGTTTTACATATACATATATATATATATATAAAGGTGGTATTGTGCCACTAAAATTTCCAGCTTTCAGCAGTGATGTCAGTCGGACTGACTACCTGAAAGTCTGAGTTTACTTTTGGAGCTAACAGGGTTTTTTAATCAGTTACTTAACAGCAGTCTTAATTTTTGATAGTTCTTTTGGAAAGCAAATTTTCTCTGATAAAATATAATCAAAGAAAAAAAATGTAACGGTTGTGTTTGTCTTCAGTGACAAACACATTGACTCTCCTCATCAGAACTCAGCCAGTGGTGCCAAAAAAATTTCACAATCCTGACCACTCAGATTAATAAATTGCGATTCACACTGTGTTAAAATTTCAATTTAATATTGCATTTTTCTCTTTTTTATTTTTCAGTGCTGATTCAGCAATAGTGTTAACACACATCAAAAGGGATTTATTTATTCCACTCTTTATTGAGCAGATGGCAGCTACAGAACAGTGTGAGTAAAAAATAATATAGCTTGGGTGTGTGCTTACTGATATTAGCTGGGCTAACAGTTCTCAAGCTCCATTATGTGTTCATGTCTTGGGGTGTGTGTTTTATGAGGATTCTGCAGTTCAGCAACCCATTGAGATGCAAGTACATGAAGCGAATTCATCTCTGTCAAATGCATTTTTAAGTTAAAAGCAGCTGATTTGGTTTCAAAAAAAAAACTCTTTACTGTCCGTTCGGGTTCAGCTGTGCTTACCTTGAAGGTCAGCACAGGAAAACCAGACATGCACACATCAGTGCAAAGAAAGATTCCAAATTCAAGTCTTTATTGCAGCTTTCCATAAAGCTTTTGGGGGTTCTTTTAGTTTGTTTTTTGTAACAGCAAGCTCTTCTCCCATGTTCAGGGCACCGGGTGACCTCTTTGCTAACATGTGCCGCAAGGACCAGGTAAATAGCCAGGATTATGTCAGACTTCAGATGTTCTCCCTTATGCTACAGTACTTGCTGCAACTGATTTTTCAGTAAAAGCCAGAGGAGAGTGCTATAAACACCTTTATATACAAATGCACAACAAAATTAATAGCTGAGGTGCAAAAGGACAGAAAAGCACTCAACTATGTTAACTAGTCTGTATTAGGATATATAGTCTTCTCTTGTATCTTGCCTTAAGAAAGTTACTCTATGAATTTGTGATAGAGCTTTAGAAAGGGCTTACAGACTATAGAAATGATCCAAATATAAAGTCTCTGTTTAAAAACATGCAATTGTGATACAGTTCATGGAGACTGAAAATTCAGTACAACATGTCCAATTTCTATAGGGATATGTTAAGTTAATGGTTTATTTATCAAGTAATTATATGGCAACACTGGCATGCATTGTCATATAATTGCCATGCAGTATTTTACCTTATCCATTGGCACCATTTTATTATATTATTTACATGGAAAACTTTGTAAGTGTGTGGCCCTGAGCAAGATTTGACCTGTGAAGAGCTTTCTCTTATGTTCTGTTGGTGCAAATGGGATTTAATTTCCATTAGCTGTTATAGAATCATGGATAGAATCATAGAATATTATCCTACCAGCGTGTGGCACAATCAGGATAACAGTGCTAGCTCGTAAAATTCTCAAAGAATATCCATTAAAAAACAGCACAGCAATAGTAGCAACATCAGCTTTTGAGTGTGCCATCTAGGCAGACTTTACACCAGTATGGATCTTCTTAGCCAGGATTAATGTTAGAATGGAAAAGTCGAAGACCCAACTGCCATACCTGTAACACATCTGTGCGCTTGTATTAGCTTTTTTGAAATTTTCTTCTATAGGAAATTTACTTTGGGGGTTGGGGGGGGAGAGGGCTTGTGTAATTTTTTGAATTCAAATGCACAATCATATCCCGACACCAAAACCACTTGGCTCAGATTTTTTCCTTGGAATTTGCTTCAATTTGGATGCCATACCTGCTATGGGACACTACATACTACAGAAAAAAGCAAAATTTTTCATTTGTGCTGTTACATAATGCTGTGTAAGAATGGAGTGTAAAGAATTAAAATATAATCATACTGTAGCAGAATTTCATCCTAACTCACTGGTTTCATAGCATCTAAATTAACTGTGTGCATGATACTACACAGAGGTTCATATTTCAAGGTAACAATCTTACAATATCCAAATGAGAATCCTTCACCTCTCTTTTCAGTATTTTCATTATTGGACCAGTCCTTACATGTTCCTATTGCCATAATGCTTCTTATATTCAGCCATTCTGCAAACTGCGTAACAGCAGAAAAATTATTTTAATGAGTCATCTTTGCATGTTTTCTCAGCTGCCTAGTGGTATGTCAGACAAGCCTTCCAGCTTCATTCTTATGTGTGTCTGAAATATTTTCTGCTTAATTCTTTGGTAAACCTAGAGAGAAGGGTTATTAAATTTTGTCAAATCTTCACACTTGCCATCCTTGCTTAAACCATTTGTAATAAGATATGCTTGATATATGCAAGACTCTAACATATCATAAGATAGCAAACAACACTTGATTTCTAAATTTTATTTCAATGTAGTTATTTTATTTTTCTGTAGATCAGTCTATGTGAGCAGAGACCTAGACGGACATTTTACCTGATTTTCCTGCTTTCTTTTTTTTTGCTTTTAGATTTTATGTCACTCTCATGACACTCTAAAATGGTCTGCACAACCTCTCTACAATGTAGACTGTTGTGGGTTCAGCAGTAGCAGCCATTTTTCTCCGTCTTATTAGCTGGTGCAGTGCTGTGGTTTCGACTTTCAGCCTGGGAACAATGCTGATAACTGAGTTGCTGCTCAGGAATGTTTACTCTGACCAAAGACTTTCTGAGTCTCATGCTCTACCAGGGAAGAGGGGTACCAGAAGGAAACAGAGGCAGGACACCTGACCCAAACTAACCAAAGATGTATTCCATACTACAGCACATCATGCCCACTATATAAATTGGCAGCAGTTACCTGGAAGGGTTAGATCACTGCTCAGGTCGGGCTGGGTATCGGTCAGTGGGTGGTGTATTCGCTTCTCTTGTTATTTCCCTTATCATTATTATTATTGGTAGTAGCAGTAGTGGTTTGTATTATACTTTAGTTACTGGACTGTTCTTATCTCAACCTGTGGGAGTTACATTCCTTCAGTTCTCCCTCCCATCCCTCTGGGAGTGGGAGAGGAAGGAATGGGAGAGAGCAAACTGCTGAGTTGTTTCTGAATTACAGGCTGGGGTTAAACCACGACAGGGTACATAGTCATTTCAAAGTCAATAGGCTGGGTTTTTTTATAAAGAAATATGAAGTTTATAGAATACTCAATTAGGTTGTAATTTGATTTAAAATACAAATTTGTATGTGTGTTTGCATTCAAAAAAGTAAATTTCTCTTGCACGTATAGGTAGGATCTGAAAATGTAATTTTAAAGGCTGGGTGCTGATATCTTTGATTTTTAAAAAAATATTTATGAAATGCTCTGAGAATTAACATATAACCTTTTTTTTGATGATGTAATGTGTTTCGTGGCAGTAGTAAAGAATGACCATTATATTATATTGTATTGTATTTGAGCATTTTTTACTAGAGGCATCAAATAAGTTAGAGCATCATTGTGTTAGAAACCATGAAAACATAATAAATAATAAGCCACACTATGACCTAAGAGTTACTTTAATAGAATAACAATCAGGATCAAAGATGTATCTTCCCTATAGTAAGGTGTAAGAAGTTATCTTTGTATTTTCAGTTTGGGTGAGTCAGGGATCACTCATTTTCAGCTCACTGCTCTTTTGGGCTTGTATGCCTGCACAGCTAATGGAGAAACATTCTGTAATAAAAGAGGGATGTAGGTGGACTTGTGTTTTTAACAGATATTGTGGAAAAAAAATACTCATATAGGAGAACTGAAAGGATGTGGAAGAATGTGAAAAGTGTAAAACCCAGTGTCCAGAAGAATATTCGAAAAAAACCTACACTGAAAAGTCAAACATTTAATACCTCTGTTACTTGTATGTTTTGACAGCAATGTACAGTACTTTCTGATTGTATTAAAATATTTGTAGATGTTAACAGATCATAGAATCATAGAATAGTTAGGGTTGGAGAGGACCTTAAGATGATCTAGTTCCAACCCCCCTGCCATGGGCAGGGACACCTCCCACTAAACCATATCACCCAAAGGCTATGTCCAACCTGGCCTTGAACACCATCAGGGATGGAGCATTCACAACTTCCCTTGGAAAACCATTCCAGTGCCTCACCACCCTTACATTAAAGAATTTCTTTCTCATATCCAATCTAAACTGCCCCTGTTTAAGTTCGAACCCATTACCCTTGTCCTCTCACTACAGTCCCTAATGAAGAGACTCTTCCCAGTATCCCTATAGGCCCTCTTCATCTTAACCTGTTTTTACAATACACTGGAATTCATAGCTTCACTGACATCAATCTTTTAATACATTGTCTGAAAAATTAATATATCAGAGTTCTTCAATTAAGAGAAGATGATAGTGCCATCTGTCTCTTTTTAGCTCTGTTTTCTGTTACTGATTATGCTTAGTTACACCTGCTAAGGGAAGGAGTATGAGAAGCAACATTACATTAGTTTTTCCTCCTTCCATTTACCGTCAGCTTGCTGATGCAGACACATGGACCATTGTGTGTCACAAATTATGCATGTGTACCCTGGTGAATCCCTCTTACAGGAATTTATCTAATTGTTTCATGTTCATATGGCATAGATTAGTCTGTTTATCATTTCAAATATGTGGTAAGAACAGTAATGACTTCTTACTACTTATAAGTAGTAAGTGATAGGTTCCCCAGTTCTTTGCACCTTTTTTTTAGCTTTAAGCCTTCTGCCTGATAGCTTTTTTAGGTGGCAGATAGTTTTTATGTTGCGTTAACTGTGAATCATCGCTTCATACCCACAGTCACCATGTCATTCAGCATTTCAGAGACTTCTGTCATATTTCACAGTCAGTCATTACCCTTTTGTGGTAATAAATTCTAGTTCTTCTCAGTCTACTCTGAGTCTATTCATACAGAAGTTCACATCTCTCCTTATGCCCTTTATACTTTTCTTAGTAACCAGTGATGCAGCTCAATATTTTCATATCTCAGACAGCTTGGAATGCTTATTTTTACAGTTCTACAAGCTCATATAATTTCTTATATTTAGCTTACTTGAAAACCAGATTATTATGAAACGTAAAGCAGGGAGAAAAATGTTGGAGAAAAATAATATAATGAGTTTATCATGGGAAAGCTGCTTGGAAAACACTGTCATGGTCTACTGTGTCTAACATTTTTACTATTTAACAGCTATAAAAATAATGTTGATATCTATAAAAATAATGTGGTGAAAATAAAAAAAAAAAATCAAGAGCATTCCATTTAATAAAGGAAGGCTAGGTAAGATTAGACTCATTGGGTGTTCAAATACATATATTGCAACTACTTTCTCTGCCAAGTTGATTTCAATATCTCCAATTTCTTCACCCATATATGCATACTTTCACAGCTATGCACAGTTGATACTACTGTGCGCAAAACATCAATGTATGTCTTTAATGAGACTGTATAGACAATTTTTTTATAGAGCGGATCAGCTAATATAGCTGAAAAACAAATCTTATTTTAAATCTTTTTGTCTATGAATATATTATAAAACTTGGCCTAAAGTGATTTGGTTGAAAGACAGACAATTTGTAATTATGGTATTGTATATAATTTTCATTTCTCAAATTACAATGGCATACTACAAATTGTTCATTAAGAAACCTTAATTTTCCTGTCTAATCATATGGTTGGCATCCATATATATAGCACCTGGTACTCTCCTTGCCTCCTCCCAAACATTAACATTGATGTACTCACTATGCCTCCAGCATTTAAAATCATCATTCTCCATATTTTGCAAACAAAAATATTTAGGCATCCAATTGTTGTGTCTCTTAAACTATCACTTGAATCACATAATATGCAAAAATTACACACCTAAGAATACCAGCTGGTTAAGACTAAGTGATTTCCCCAGGTTCAAGCTGTGAGTAGAACTACCAGGGTCTGCCAAGCAAAGAAAGCCATGTGGCTCTTCATTCTGGACATTGTCCTCTGTCTGAGATACAATACGTCCTATGTTTTGGACCCTTTCTTGGAAAACTTCAGTTTTCATCAAACTTACAAGCTTTCCAAATGCAGTTGTCCTGCTTTTGCAGAACCTAAGCTCAATCCTATCTTTGGGGGAGCCTTGCTTGTTCTTGCAGCATCGGATGATAGCCAAATGTGTGGGGTGAGGGGGTGGGGGGGATGTGCAAATCTTTACTTGTCATGACTCAGCAAAGATTTAAAGATGGACTTAAGTATAGACAAGCAAAAAATTGAGTGAGATCAACTCTAAGTACTGCTTATTTGTCACTGACTTAATGGGATTTCAGCAGACAATTTAAGATGTACTTATTTTGAGTCTGTAGGATGCAAGTCATTGGGACCTATATATAACTTACGGGTTTTATGGGGAAGGGTATGATGCTGAGTGCCTTTGAGCACTCAGAACGTCCCATTTTTTAACTCCCTGAACATGCTGAGTTTTAAATTTAGGCACAGAGAATTTTTAAAGCACAATATCTACAATGCACAGCGTTCTTTTTTTAACTCCTTGGACTGTTATATCAGACAATCTGATGAGAAATAATTATTTCATTGTTTTCATACTGTAGATTGATGTATATAGCTCCTTTAAAAGGCATCCTAAGATCAAGAGTTTTCCATTAGGCAGTATTTCCTCCTCCAAAGCAACAGAACAAAGACTTATAACTTTGCTTTACATTATTTGATAACTTCAATTTTAAATGAACTTTCAATACTGAACAGATTTTGAAGCACCATTTAATGCAAGAAGAGATGCCAAAGGGCTTTATGCGAATGTAATTAGTTTGTAAGGATTACACTTTATTGATTATTAATAAAAAGGAACTATGTTAATTTCTGATGATTTCAGGGAAGAATACAAATATACTTCATCTTGGTGTTTCCAAAACAATATCCAGTGAGGTCTTTTTAGTTTTATCTACCACTTTCAAAAATAAACAGAATTAAATTACGTTAGTTATCCCAATTGAACAATCTAATGAACCTCCTAAGGCAGATTGCACTTACAGGATTAGATTGTTTTGGGGAGCAAAAAAAGTGGAAGTCATTTTGGGAAACAGCTACTGCTGGACTTCAGCTCTACATTTCTTGCAGACAAACACTTATTAAAGTACACCATATGTTCTGCAAGACCATGAGTGCAGGAAAATATATAATGCCATAACCACAGAATAACAACGACAAGATATCCACATCATTAACCAAAATAATTTTTCAAAATATTTTTCACAAAACAAAGATCTGTTGTTTACCATTGTGAAAAAAAGTACTTTCCTGTAAAAATGTAGTGTGGAAAATCATAGAGAGGTAGCAATAAAGTGACTATGAATTAAAAGCTGAGGTAATTTAGCACATTAACACCCTTCTGCTCTAAGTTCTTACAGAAAGATAACTCTTGTACACTGCATTTACTTCACCCTAACATTAAAAAAAGGAAAAAAAAATCTCCTCAACTGAGAGAGGAGAAGGGGGACGGAGGGGACAGAGCTGTTTTGTCTCGTTGTTGACCTAGTGTAGTGCATTTTTTTCACTGAGAATCATTGAAGGTGATGTGTCTCCCATTTTTAACGGTTATGTTCTTCCCTTTATGCTTTTCCTGTCAAGAAGGAAGAAGAAAACAGAAAAAATGTAGAGCTTGCACAGAATCTGTTAAGCCTACAGTGGCTGTTCCTCCCTTTTCCAGCACCTTAATTATACCTTTCAGATACTGAATTCTTTCTGAAAATTCATTATTGTGCAATATTTTTGCTTTAAAGGAAAACTTCTTTGTTGCACAAAAGGGCTTTCCTTTTGCTGTTACTTTGTGATAGAGCAATTAGGCTTCACCAGAAGCTTCTCTAGTAATTACACAGAGCAAGGAGAAAAACCTTAATTAAATTTTAACAATGAGTACGATTGTGTTGATTAGGATAATAGTGGTCATTATACACTATCATCATAAGACTTCTTGTTTATATTGTATGTTGCTAGCACAATGAAGCTTATCTCAAAGTTTGTATTTATCTTAATTTGGTAATCTCTCCTGTTATTAATTGCAAATTCCATTTACACTCTCTACACCTCATCACTACAATATCATTACATGTTCCTCAGATAGTTGCATTCACATGAACAACGTTTCTGTTTCTCAATCTAAGCATTTTTCTTATGTAGATTCTAGGAGCTTGGTGACCAAAATACATTGGGCTTCAGATCTGAGTGAATTAAGTGCCCAAAATGTTGGCATGGACTTTGGTTAAGAGTTTAGTTTCTTTGGTTTTTTTGAGAGGTTGGAAGGCAGACGCAGGGACTGCGAGAATGAAGACCTTAAGCCCACTGTAGGAGAGGATCTGGTTCGAGACCATCTTAAGAACCTGAATGTGCGCAAGTCCCTGAGACCTGATGGAATTCACCCGTGGGTCTTGAAGGAGCTGGCGAATGAAGTTGCTAAGCCACTGTCCATCATATTTGAAAAATCATGGCAGTCAGGTGAAATTCATGATGACTGGAAAAAGGGTAATATAAACCCCCATTTTCAAGAAGAGCAAAATGGATGAGCCGGGAAAATACAGACCAGTCAGTCTCACCTCTGTGCCTGGCAAAATCTTGGAGTGGATTCTCCTGGAAGGCATGCTAAGGCACATGAAAAAGAGAAGGTGACTGGTGGCAGCCAGCATGGCTTCACTGCTTCACTAAGGGGAAATCCTACCCGGCCAACATAGCAGCCTTCTGTGATGGGGCTGCGGAACTGATGGAGAGGGGTAGAGCAGTTGACATAGTCTACGTGGACTTATGAAAAGAGTTTGACACTGTCTTGCATGACATCCTTGTCTCTAAATCGGAGAGACATTAATTTGATAGGTGGACCACTTGGTGGATAAAGAACTGGCTGGATGGCCGCACACAAAGAGTTGTGCTCAATGGTTCAATGTCCAGCTGGAGGTCAGTAATGAGAGGTGTCCCTCAGGGATTACTGTTGGAACTGGTCTTGTTCAACATCTTTGTTGGGTACATGGACAGTGAGATGGAGCGTGCTCTCAGCAAGTTTTCCGACAACACCAAGCTGTGCGGTTCGGTTGATATATTGGAGGGAAGGAATGCCATCCAGAGGGACCCTGACACACTTGTGAGGTGGGCTGATGCCAATCCTATGAAGTTTAACCATGCCAAGTGCAAGGTCCTGCAGCTATGTTGGAGCAATCCCAGGCACAGCTCCAGGTTGGGCAGAGAAGAGATTCAGAGCAGCCCTGTGGAGAAGGACTTGGAGGTGCTGGTCAATCAGAAAATGAACATGAGCTGGCAGTGTGCCCTTGCAGATCAGAAAGCCAACCATGTCCTGGGCTGCATCAAAAGGAGCGTGACCAGCAGGTCAAAGGAGGTGATCCTGCCCCTCTACTCAGCTCTTGCGAGACATCACTTGGAGCATTGTGTGCAGTTCTGGTGTCCTCAACATAAAAAGAACATGGAACTGTTGAAACAAGTCCAGAGGAGGGCCACAAGGATGATAATGGGACTGGAGCACCTCCCGAATGAAGATAGGATGAGAAAGTTGGGGCTGTTCAGCCTGGACAAGAGAAGGTTACATGGAGACCTCATAGCTGCCTTCCAGTATCTGAAGGGGGCCTATAGGGATGCTGGGGAGGGATTCTTCAGTAAGGACTGTAGTGATAGGACAAGGGGTAATGGGTTCAAAGTTAAACAGGGGAAGTTTAGGAAGTTCTTTATTGTGAAGGTGGTGAGGTCCTGCAATGTGTTGCCCAAGAATGTTGTGAATGCTCCATCCCTGGTGGTGCTCAAGGTCAGGCTGGATAGATCCTTGGGTGACATTGTTTAATGTGAGATGTCCCTGCCCAAGGCAGGGGTGTTGGTTGCTTTTAAGGTCCTTTCCAACCCTAACTATTCTATGATTCTATGATTCTAAGGTGGGCAGCAGAAGTCGTATTGATCTCATTTTCTGTGGCCATCACTCTAATACTTTTGAGGATGGCAGAAATAATTGGAGAATAGGGCCCTATCTTGAAACACATTTATGTACTTTAAGACATGGTTCAGTCCCCAGAATCATGGAATCATAGAATAGTTAGGGTTGGAAAGGATCTTAAGATCATCAAGTTCCAACCGCCCATCCATGGGCAGGGACACCTCACACTAAACCATGTCACCCAAAGTTGCGCTGCAATACCACACATGGTGAGTTGTTGTTCTCAGCAGCTAGACATCTGAGCCATATGGGTTATCTGCGAGGTGGGGAAGCTGAGAGATGCTGAAAGTCCAGGTGCAGTCAAAAGGGAAAGCTAAACACGAGTCTGTTTGCAAAGGTCTGTAATTCTGATCTGTGCGCTTGGTCTCTTCATACACTTCACATGTACAGAGACAGGCTTTCTGGAATAGCAACAAAAGCCTCATAAATGAGAAATGTGATGAGATACAACATGAGAACCTAGGATAACTTACTCTTATAAAGTAAGGTTCTTATGTAAAAATCAGGTCAGATGTAGAAGGTAAGACGAGAAAAAGCAAAGCAGAAACTCATTCAAAAACTGCCCATGACAGGGCACTGTTGGGAGAAAACAACTCTGTAGCCTGGTGGTAAACATCTCTGTGGCAATACAACTTCTGGGAAAAACAAGCATATTCAATCCAGGGCTTCAACCTCTTGTATCAGGGTGTAAAATTCTGACATTAAAAGTCTGACATCTCTAAACATTAGCCTATGGACTAAAAAAGCATGGAAAGTGAATATAGCATACCCCTTTGCTGCAGGGGTTTGTCCACTGCCGTGAGGTGCTGGGAGCCCAAGTAATTTTGATCATGCTCAGGTTTCCACACTGGCTACTTGACCACCAAAAATACATGGAGATAGAATTTGAGCTTTTAAATATAAGAGAGCAATGCACACTGCTTATTTACACATCTCAATGAAAAAAAATTAAAAAGTTAAAAAGGAGTCCAGGAAGACACCATAATATTAGAGATAGCTGTGGGTAAACAAGTATTGAGGCATCAGTGAGTATCAAGGGGTTCTGCAGGATATCAGGGGTCACTGAGTATTAATTTACTATCCCCACTTATCTCTTTTGCATCAATATCAAGCTAGGACACTATGTCCTCCACCTTTTCTTCTTCTCCTTCCTCTATGTCCCCATCTGAAATGGCAGATTGCCTGTGCAACACTTGCTGCACAGTTTAATGCAAATGATCACTGGCAACTTTACTGATGTTTTGCCTTAATTCACAAAGTGGGCAATGCCTCATGCTATGGCATCACAGCATCCACTCAGAAGAAATGTTCAGTTCCTTCTTCTGCCATGTCATCAGTCAGTCTCATTTGCCTCTATCTGCACTGCAATTATATCTGTGATGTCCACCCTGCAGACTCTTTCTTGCTGTTTTACATACAAGTTGTGTCCCACTTGTGGATAAAGGCATATAATTTTATATCAATGTGGATGTACATTACAAAATCAGTCTGAGATTTAACTGACTGATGAACATGTTCATAGAACTGTAGAATCATAGAATCATAGATTCATAGAATCATAGAATCATAGATTCATAGAATCATAGCATCATAGAATCGTAGAATAGTTTGAGTTGGAAGGGATGACCTTCAAAGGTCATCTAGTCCAACCTCCCTGCAGTGAATAAGGACCTCTTCAACTAGATTAGGCTGCCCAGAACCACATCCAGCCTGGGCTTGAATGCCTCCAAGTATGGCACATCCACCACCCCTCTACCACGCCGTGGGACAACCTGCGCCAGTATTTTACTATACTCATTGTAAAAAATTTCTTCCCCACATCCAGCCTGAACCTCCCTTCTTCTAGTTTACAAAAAAAGAGTTTCGTGCACTAAGATGGCCAAAGGGAAACATCTTTGAAGTGTCAGTGACTAGCTGCAGCCCTCAATCCCACATGTACAATTCGAAACTCCAAAGGAAAAAAGTGTGAATTAGATGAAACAGAAACAAATGTTTTGGGATGAGCAAAGAGCTCAGCCTTTGTAATCTAATATTTCAGATCCCAGTGACAAAGCTACAGAGGACCACTTAGGGTCTTTATTAAGGAATATCTAAAGAAATAATGAACCAGGAAGAAATGACATGATCGATAGATAATCGATAGAAGATCGATAATTTTAATTGTAAACAATGGATTGTCTTTGAAATATTTCCTTCAGTTTTCCTTCTTTTATGTCACAACTGTACTTATGCCTCCTTAATGTATTATAAAAAGGAAATATTTTCTCCGTGTTGTGCCTGAAGACAGATGCTAAGTCAAAATTCAGAAGTTTCTAATATCCTAGACCTAATACTGGCCAAAGAAGCATCACCACTGTGTACAGTAAGCAGGAAAGGTATCACCAAGTATAGAACCTGTTTAATATGTCCATATACCTGTGAACACACATATACCCCCCATGTCCAGAATAATTCAAAATGCCATGAAAGATAGCAATCTTCTCAATTGTACAGCAATTGTGGCAGGTTTGTGGGTTAGTTCCTTTTTTAACATTGCTTGCAGACTGTAAAGAATATTATTGCACAGAAAGGTCCTTCAGCAAGTTCTGATTCAGGAGCAGATCTTTCTATTCACTGGATAACATTTGCATTTATTCCTTCATATGTCATACAGAGCCATTACTAATTCTAGCAGCCTCTCTACTTCATAGGAGATGTAGGATAATGACAATGTTTGATGTGTGCAATTAATCCTGTGTTAGATGAGTAGTTTCCAAGACTACTGACTAATATTAGAGTATTGGCAGGATTGAGAACAAATGTTCAGACACTGGGTTAGTAATGATTTTAATGTGATAATATCCAGTTACTCGTAAACACAGCATACTCAGACCTTAAGTTTTACACAAGTGTTATTATTTTAAAGGCTTTTATAGAACTAGTAAGGAGCGGTTTATATTCCTAACACTGCCGTTGAATAAACAGCACACAATTAACATAGCAGCTGGGTGTGCATAATTCCTCAGTTCCCCTCCACTCTGTGATAGTCACAATTTGTGAAGTCATAGGGGTAATTTATAATGAAAATAAAGTTTATCCAGGGAAACCAAATGATGCCAAGCAAGCTGCATATATCTTTAAAATTTGCTTTTAAAATTATGCTCCCTTTCATTTCTCCTAAAAAGACCTTCTTAGTTGGATTCTTGCCAAAGGGACAAGTTCAATTGCATATAATACAATTATACAAAGCCTCCCTTCACAAAGAAACCCCTTTGCAATACATATGGAATTTCAGCTCAGGATGGTCAGGACCACTACTTTCCATATTTTGATGCTTTTTCCTCTATTGACTTTTCATTATTTATTACAGTATTATTTCTTATTCTGCCATGAGGTGGGTATGCTGGTAAGCCCCATGAATTTGAAGGCTACACTTTGTACAGGTGTGATTGTTCACACTATTTTAAAATAGTGTCTGTTTTGTAAACTCCATAGAAGAGTGAACTTGTGGCATTGCCTCATAGTTTCAAATCAAATAGATTATATGCAGCTGATATATCTCCTTATGGTGTGGAGGAATCATAGAATAGTGTTGGAAAGATCCTTAAGATCATCCAGTTCCAACCCCCCTGCCATGAACAAGGATGCCTCACAATAGACCATGTTGCCCAAGACTCTGCCCAACCTGGCCTTGAGCACTGCCAGGAATGGAGCATTGTATAGTAATTTTTAGCTTGGACCACTGATTTTCCAGTGGGGAAAATGTATATATTAAGCCAACAGCCCTGTTTGGTGGCTCTCTGTCAGACTTGCTCCCCAGAAAATAATGTGGACCAATATAAGACAGGATTTACCTCCATGGCTTCACAGTATGGTTATTAAACTGCTAATATCTATAAATCGTGTACTCTCAACTTCAGACAGAGATTTTGTGGAAACTTTGCAAAGTAAGGGAGAAATAGGTCTGCATTGTTTGCTTTTCAATTCTCTTAAGCTATATGAACAAACCAAGAAATGTAGGTATCTACAACTTCTTGTGTTCAGAGGAGGACTTGGGGAAGGGGACTTTTTACTGGAGAAAGCTTCAAGAAGATCTAGTAAACACTGCGTACCCTCATCTTTACACTACATACAGCATTGCACTGCTTTTCCAAACTTGAAGCTGAAAATACCCAGGCAAGTAAGGGACTTGGCTGACCAGCTGTCCTATGCTTTGTGTGACTAAGGTGGATGGAAAGGAATTTCCATTCCTTCTGTGAGCTACCTCTGCACCTGTTTTCTGCAGTACAACCATGATTCACTTAAAATATCCTGCTCCTGCTTCTCCTTCATTCCCCTGAAAATCACCATCCTTAGTACTCTGTTGCCCTTGGGACATTTCAGTCTCCTGCTCTGCCTCTTTATCATTAACTTACATGAGGAGACAAGGAAAGAGTGTATTAGCTTCAACTGCATGCAAATTGATACCCTCCCACCACACCAAAAATAATATCTATGTGACTTTGATGACTGAATGCCTTGGGTCTTCTTAGGAAATGTAAATTAGGTAAGGCTTCTATTAATTTTTATTGCGCTCTGTCACTGTGCTGTGTGAGGACATTTTGACTTGTTTCCTTGTAATAGTCTCTACACTATCTTGCAAAGAAAGGAACTGAATTACCACTGTTATTCACAGACTTACATGAAGATGAAGGTGGTCTCAGCAGTTCCCCCAAAAGTAGATGTTAAACTTTGAGAAACTGGGAATATGAAGCCATTTTCATCCCCTGTGTTAGACATTCTTATCTGCTTTCTGATAACCTTCTCACTTGATCCCCTTTATTATTGTTTGATTAACTTTCATTTATAGAAAATACATTTGACTCTATATTTCCATTTTCTCTTCATCCAGTCCATAGCAATATGAATTCTGCATGTAATACGGAATTGCTGTTAACAATATAATTAACTGTAGGGATTTTTATATATATATATATATATATTAAAATGGTGAAAGATAATAAACATTCTGTCAGAAATGTTTGGAATGCCTGAATTCTGTGGTTATTATCTGTGAATCTGTGAGTGGCTGCTTGCCAATTTGTTCCAATTGAAACATGGAAAAAAAGATTATTCACTATAAATAGCACAATTATTATATACACTGCTCCTCTGGTTTTTTAGGTTAGAATCAAGCTAGTTTCTTCCTTTCAGAAACTTTATGTAGCAAGGTTGAATTTGTGGACACTTTTTATCCTGTGTAAGTCACTGTGTTCCAAAAAACCCAACAGATTAGCCCCATGTTCTCCCTTCAGTTGTGCAATGAAATAAGGATGTAGCAGGTCAAATCAAGCATCTATCCAGCACAGTAACAAGCAGCAGTTAGCGCGAGGTGCTTTGGAATACAGCATACTGTAGCACTATGGACCTACACTAGTTCTGGGAATTCGTGGCCAGTTTCTCTGAGTTAGAAGATGCTTCAAGTGCTTCATTGTTAATAGCCATTGAGTAGCCTATATCTATGAATTTGTCAAATCTAGTCTTGAATCTGCTTCCACTTCACAGTAGTCTGTAGCAGTTAACAGTATAATGCTAATAATATGTGGTATGGAGAAAGAGAATTATTTTTGTTTCTTTAAAAGTTATTGCCTGGGATTTCCATTAAATGCTCTCTGTTCCTGGTATTCCAAGAATGAGCAGATAAATATTTCCTTTTCACCTTTTTGATAGTGCTTATTATCTTAAATATGTCTGCTCATCATGTTTCTCCAGAGCTGTCTTTTATCTTACAGAGGCTTCCAAACCAATTTAGTTTCATTGTCTGAAAATCATCCCATATGTCTGAGCATTTCTCATGTCCCTTCCTATATTATCCTGCAAAGCCTCCTCAGATAAGGTGACTAGTTCTATATTAGGAATCAAGATTAGTGTTATTAGGTGTAGTTAATGATTTATACAGTAGCATAATATACCATAATCTTTATTTTGCTCTTGGTTCTGCCTATGATAATTGTCCTTTTTGCCCGGCTGGTGGTTCATCATACTCATCATATCCGATTTCTTTAGGAAGTCTTGAGTTAATGCTGGCAACAAGGCTACAGCAAAGGGAGATGGTTGCATGAAAGAAGTGTTCACCTTCCTGACACTTCAGAGGTGTCTAATGGAGCATCTGAGCACCTGAGATCCATCAGCTGCTGGGAGCACTCCCCAAATCACAATGTCAATAAAGACTTCTGTCTTTGCACAATGGGGTGCAAGTCTGTAACCATGGGATAAATGGAAACAGGTGGAAGGAGCCAGAAACAGAGTGAAAATCAGGTGCAGAAACCAGGAAACATCCTGGATATAGGCTATTTCAGGGCTATTCAGCTTAGTAATTTTCTCATTTCCCCTCTTGATTTGCTAAAAGCTATTTTATTCATGATTTGACCTAAGCGGTTTTGTAGGTTGATGTCATGCTGAATGGCCCTGACGAGAGAATATTTAGAATTTCCTCCTGACTGAAAGATTGAAAATAGTCAGTTTTGGTTATTTACTATGTTTTTTGTCTTTATTTTACTTCTCAATCATGTGCTAGTTTCACTAGCTCTCCAGCCAGGTTCCTGGTTCTGAGGCACTTAAATATAATTTATTACAAGCCTTTTTACTTTTAACAACTTGCTTTTGAGAATATTTTGCAGCTGTTTATATTTCCAGTTCCATATTGACTTGTCAGAGCTGATAGTACTTATATTTTTATACATTATTTATATTAATTTTTTAATTATATCTTTTTAACTGCCTGCTTTGCAACTTTGCTTTTTAATTGTGAAAAAATATTTTTTAAATACTATTTTTTAATGGGAAGAGGAGGGTGGGGTTTGGTATTTTTAGTATCAACGTCACCACAAGCTTGGAAATAAGGATTCTGAAATCTCTTTCTCTTCTCGCTAGCCCAAACCTTTATTAATTCTGTTAGTTCACTTAGTTTTAGGCCTCTTTCACTCTCTTGTGTTGCTTGACCTGAAAGCATACAGTTAAGTAATCACCAGATGGAGTCCACAAGGGAAAAAAAGAAACCTGAAGAGTCAAGTGAAAATAAAGTTGCACTAAATTAGGTCTCCCTAACAGGTAGCCTGGATAAGAAATGAAATAAATGCAACAGCTGATGTGCAGAGCATTAATAATTTTGTGATTAACTTTGGATCAATAGACTTTTAAAGTACAACTTCTTTCAAAAGCAGAGCATGAAAACAAAATTTAAACAATAATGCAAAAATATAATTGGATATTCATTAGTCAGCTCAGGATGAAAAATGCTTGATATATTTCCTGGTTTTCTCCAATAAAGTTGAGTATACCTTTCTTTTGAATAGTTTATTAGCATACACTGACAACTAGGTCATAATTAATTGCAGGATATGGTTTATCTGTAATCTATACTCAGATTTTTCCCATACACATTTGTCAGTCCTTTAAATCATTTCCAGTATGAAAGATGCATTGTTTAACTCCTGCCCATCTGCAGTGATTTTCATATTACTAATTTGAATTGTTTACAGTGTATGAGTTTACCCTAACAACTGTGCCATGCAGTATACTGCTTCCTCTTGGCAGTGTTTATAGCTGTATAGGAGAAACCAATGTAATTTTTGCAAATTGACATGATATCCCTTCATGATCCCTTATTAGCACATATTGAACCCACTTGTACTGTCACATGCTTTTAAACTAGATTCCATGAGCTGATGAGAAATGTTGGCTATTATAGCATGTGAAGGTATGCCTTCATGCAGCATATTTTCTAGAAGTGTTGGGCTAGAGACGAATGCCTAAGAAATTCCAGACTGTTAAGCAGATTTCAAATTTGGTTTGTGAAAGTCTAAGTGCATAAACCATGCACTGAACAAACTGCAAGTAAAAATACCTTTGTTATGCCTACAAAGATTCTGGCGTATCTTACCAAAATACATGAAACTAAGGCAAAATGATTGTCAGATTCTGGGGAGATGTCCCACTGCTGACCAAGCAGCAGCGGCAGAAGTAGCGCTGCCTCACAGACTGCTTTTTTTTCACTGTAATATCCACCATTACTCAGAGCAGATGCTCTTTGATTTATGCCAAAATGCACTAAACTCAAGCCAGTGACATCCACGTGAAAGAGTTTAACCCACGGTTAATCTAGCATACTATGCGGTTCTGGTGTTCTTGTGTTTTCAAGACTGTCATTGCATACAAGAGTAAAATATTAGGCAATGCTGCTTCAACAACAACAACTGTAATTAAAAACCTATCATAAAGATAATCAACAAAAAGAAATTATGGAGGGGATGAAGAGGAAGTACAGCACGGTTTTTCACAGCAAAAACTGCTGTGGGATTAATGCCCATGATACTCAGAGTGTTCATACAGAGTAGCCTTTGCACAGTTAGCATGCACTAATTGATATTAATGTAAATTTATTGACAGGACTTTACTGCTTCTGATTGTACTAGAGAATTTGATTTCTTTTTGTTTAGGAAATAATTTTGCCCAAAACTAAAGAGCAATATGCAACACAAATGCTTAAAGTAAGTGATTTGGGGGTTGATCCAAAGCCCTTTGAAGTCAATAAGAGTTTGCCATTGATATCAGTAGGTTTTGAATCAGATCCTCTAAGGGATAGATACAATAAAAGCTGATGACAGAGAAGGAGGTTAAAACTAAAAGGAAGATAAAAAATGAAAGGAGGAAAAATTGCCACACTCATCCAGCTTCTTACCACTTGCAGTGAATCCATCAGGATATTTATTCATTTAAACTACATAAGAGTTTGTTTTTCATGATCTATTAAAAGATAGGGTGAATACAGTGTCCAGATTTTCAGTGAAGGGTGGCTCCCAAATCAGGCTGTGTGATGTTCAAAAGTGATCACAGAGGCTGACATTGGTTTCAGAGACAGTTAAGGCTTCATCGAAATACATTCGAGATGTTTAGTATCTTTCATGGATTGGCCTTTTTTTGATAATCTCAGTTTAGGCAATGAATGAAGTGCCAAAGGTCAGTAACATGTCACAACTGAAAAGAAATTCAAATGCCATTTCAAATACTATTTTATCCTTTTGGCTAGATTGTTTCTTCTTGAAAGATCCTCCTTCCAAATACTGTCTTATAAACACATTTTGGTTGTTGGATTTTTTTAGTAGAAACATTTTCTAATCCATTTCCACCTCTCTGTAGCAGCCATCCTTCAGCCCTTCATTTTAAGTATACATTTTGGAACAATCTGAAGTTTAAGCAAACAGAAAATATTTTTTTCAATCATAGCTGGCATTTTAACATAGTAATATTCATTTATGGAAATGCACACTGGTGGAAGGCATCTCATTAATATCAGGACAATCTTTGTCACGGTAATTTTTATGCGTTATTTTCTGAGCTACATGATTATAACAGTATGCACACTCCCTGTGACTCTTGCCCATATTTTCCTGAAATGCATACACTCCAGCTTTAGGAGAGGTCAAACACTAGCTCTGCATGCACCTTTGAATCTATACTAAAAAAATCCATCATGGTTAGTGTTAATATGTTTAAACATGGTTAATTTTGAATATCTGATTCATTTAAACATTCTTTATTTTTATATTTGTATCAACTTATATTCAGTTCCTAAAGAATGCTTCTCTTTTTCTTTCTTTAAGCAATATGCCTTAAAGTCTTTTCTACTGAACCCACTTATATTTAACAGTTATGTCTCTCCTCAGATTCTATAATAGTTCTTTTACAATTTTTAGATTTTAGTATAAATAACACAATACACCGTGATGTATATAGTATACTATAATCTGAGTAATCTGAGGTCAGGTTTATTTTAAAATGTTACAATATAGATTTATTCATTATTTATTATTTCAGAGCTGCAAAAAATTGGCATTAAGTAAATATAGGATTACAGCTACTTTATACAGTCTGCTGCGAACACGGGTACCTGAAATAAAATAACAAAATTTTTCACCAAAGCAGTGCTAAGTACTGGTGAATATTTTGACAGCAGAAGCATTGACATACTTAGGACTGTATGCTCGAGAACTGGGCAAGTTTGTCATCCCTACAGACTTAGATGCAAAGAAAGCATACGAAAGTGTAGTACTGAAGTATTTAATATTTTGAAAAATATATTTTTATCTAGCCTATATTAACAACCAAGGCACCCTAAGCCAAAAGGAAGAGGTATAGTTCCACCAAGCCTTCATTTTCATGGATCCAGTTCCAGATAAATTAGCTAATTATGTAGAGTTATCAGTATGGGTCAAGCATGATAAATTGGGCATAAGTGTGGGATCATTACTTGTGTTTGTACAATAAACACAGAGACTCCATGCCTACATGTTTTGTAGTAATTGATTTTAAAAAGGAACTCTCACAGGTAAGGAGGAACATACATTAAATACTCTGCTAATGAAGAATCCTGGGCAGTTTTCTGAGGACTTCATGAACAGCCTGGAAGATTTTGCTCTTCTCTAAAGATGAAAAAGATAGTAGAAAAATTCTTTATTTTTTCACTCTGTCCTTTGCTTTATTTCAAAGGACTTTCAACTTGAATGAGGAAACTGGTTATAGGTAAGATTTTTTAAAATTTCTTGCAATTTTTCCCTGGATTCAGTTATCAAAGCCATAAATCACAGTGCATAATTTCTGAATGCTAAACATTCTAATAGAAACTTATGCTGATAAATAAAAATATACTATATTGATTCATTAAAAATTAATAAACAGGATTTGTTATTGTGTTTCTAAAGCAAATAAGTATGTGCTTCCACATACCTATTCTCTGAAAATATACATTTTCATCTGCATGTATAGATTATCAAGGATATAGTGAAATAAGAAGAAATCAAATCATATTTGGTCTTTTTTTCTCTCTGTCATTATCTGCAAGGGCTTCAACAGATTAAAATTTGTTATTATGTTAAAAGACCACTTGGATCAACATCATTAATTGAGAAGTCTGCAACTCAATAAAAGCAATTTTACAGAGTCATGTTCAGAGATTTTTGTACCCTTTAAAGTTTTGTCATTGTACAGTAAAGCTTCCTTTGGTTGATATATTTTTTTCACATATTTTTCTGGGTTTCTGGGATCAGTCAAGTACATGACGCAAACTTGCCATGTGGACTTGCAATCTCCTATTTGCTGCTCTTCTTATGCTGTGTTCAGCTGTCTTTATGGAAAAGACATAATGATACAATTGAGATTGTATCTTAGTGCCTTTCAGAAATCCTTAAGAAGTAGACAGAGCTAACCTGGATTTTTTAAAACAGCAATAGCATCCGAACTAAAATTATTAGAAGGTATTTTAATAATTCACATGACAGCTGTTAAATAAGGAATGGTCCAAGCGCCAGGCCCCCCTGCCCAAAATGTTTAGTCACATAAATGCTAAGAAATTAGAGATGCTTCTTACAAGCTTTTCTTTGTTATTATGCTCAAATACAAGGTCTTATGATTAAAAAATGCAAGGAAAAGACTGCTCTTCAAATGCCCTTCAAACTCTGTGTGCCAAGTCACTGCAGATTTGTAGTGCCAGGATAGCCAAATATTTTCCATTGCAGAGATTCAATAGCATGTCCTGGGAGCTCAGAGACTGCATGACTGCAATGAGAATTGCTCAGCAGCCCATATATGTGTCTCTGAGCCTGCTCATGGTGCAAAACCTTCTGATTGTTCTTCTCCTGGCCCAATGAAGGGGAGTAGGCCCAGCCTGGAAGTGCAATTACTCTGAATCATGAACTTGCATAGTGGGGAAGAGATATGGGGAGATCATCTGTGTCTACCTGCTTCTCAGACATATTGCCAGTAGATCAGATTGCTTAGAGCTATGACCATTAAAGTTTTGACTCAATTCCCTCAGCCTCTCTTGTCATGCCAAGTGCTCCATCTTGGTGGCCCTCCTTTGAATTTGCTCCACTGTGCTCACATCTGTTCTCCACTGAGGAGCCAAAATAGGACTCCACTCTCACAACTGAAACCCCACAGCTGAACAGTTAGCCAACATCTCAAAATCCACATCTTTCTCCTCCCACCCAGATGCAACAACTCACAAATCTGAGGACTCAACTCCATTACCTACATATAGGAGCACTGCACTGTTAAAAGATGGCCATTCCTAGACTTTCATGTGTCTGAGATACCTGCCAGCATTGTGCATAGGTGATGCACAGGAAGGTGATGCCCAGGGAGCCTCTGGCTTTCTGGAGTGGCAGCTGATAATTGGCTCAAAGGTGTTTCAAATGGCACTAGCATCAGTGCCTGATTGTAGAGAACCTCTGTAGGAGATGCTCAGTTGCTGGATGTCAGGAACTGCCCTAACAATTTTACCTGTGTCTTTCAAGGCAAAGATGATGGCCTTGAAAAAGTCATCGTGTGGCACACAACTGGCAGCTCACTCTGTTTACAAGGTGCTTTTTACCATGCCATCTTTCTGAAACAATCCATTCATTATTTGTCTGAGAGCTACTCCCTTCCTCCCTGTCTTCAACACTAAAATGTCATGACTCGTAGTCCTGTGTTGCAGCTATGCCAAACAGGTGTAGGTAGCATAGGGTATGGGGGGAGTGTGTAGAGTTTTTCTTGTATTTTTGGGACATAAAACCGCCAGGTGGCAGCTAAGAAAGGAAATTTGCAGTTAGAGTAATAAGGAGGAAAGGACATTTAACATAATGCTGTAACTCTGCCAATTTGATTGAATTTAAAAGCGGACTAGAAATGTGGGATAATAAATTTCCTAGAACTTGCATGAGTGTTGGCAGCTAGGTAGAGGACAAAAATATTCCCAGTGCCCCTGCAAAGGGGGAGAGTGGCCATACTCAGCCATAACAAGTGCTGTCTGACAGCAGCTGGCTGGCCAGGGACTGCAGAGCCAGGGCTCCAGAACAGCCTGTCCCTGCCTGCAGTGGGCTTGGGACAGCTACAGCAATGCAATGCTGATGAGATGGATGGTGCTGTGGAGGATGAAGCATACTGCTCAGTAGAAAATCTCATTTCATGACTTATGTTTAGTGAAGATTTTTTTTTTAAAACAGCGGTAGCAACCTACCAGCATGCTCCTGGTACTAATAATAATACGTGACTTAATTACTCTATTTGTCTAAATGCCTTCACCTCTAGTCCTACCTTTTCCTGCCAATTTAGATTGATGTTTTTAGGGGTAGAGCTTGCCATGCAGCCGGACCTTCACAGTTATTAAGAACATTTGCCAAAGCAAAAATTATGTCTACTGTTTAGTACAGCATGACTGATTTGAAGAACAAAATGACCCAGATGAGTTGGTGAGCTGGATTTGATACCTGATCTGGAGCTATCAAAGCTAGTTCTGCACCACAGATATGCAGAACATCAAACTGAATAATCAGTGACAAGAGAAACCAATATGGTATCAACATAGGGGCTGACAGCAGGTGTTAGTCCCTACAATCAGCTGCCTGCAATAAAAATGCAAATGATTCTTGGTTCTTACCATTTAGAGACCAGCCAACTAGGCCTGGTTGCCACAGGTGTGTCAAATACTGGAGACTGTGCTTTTGTGTTTGCTGGCAGGGTCCATCTGATTCCATTTAGTGCAGGAATAGTTCCTCAGCCGAAGGGCACCTTGCACCCCTTTAGTTTCTTGTGATGATGCTGAAATGAGTAAAAGGGGAAGAAAACTCAGCTTCCAATTGCTTGATTCCTACTGAAGATGTTGTTGTGAGGTCGTAGCTTTAGTTTCTGCTGTTTGACCATTTGGGTTACCAAAATCCATTGGGATTGTCATCACCTTTTATGAAAAGTTTTTTAATTAGCAGGAACGGTTTCCAACAGCCTAAGAGGTTTATGTAGAATGTGCCAGATGTCAAACATAATTTTTAAATAACCTCAAAACTGTTTTTACCCAGTCCATCCAAATTTCAGTCACAATCTCTTGAATCCAGTGCAGCCGAGTGTTAAGATTTCTCTTTTCCTATTTCTCTGTTCCTTGATCAGGCTTTAGAAAAGTCTTCCCATGGAACACACAGTGGATATATCACAGCATGCTTGTTTGGCTTTCTGACAACAAAACAGTCTGACACACTTCTGTTTTCCTGATCAATAGTACCATACCTCCAAACAAGCTGTATTGCACTATGAGCTGGTCTCTGAAATAAAAATGTACACATGATCTATACAGATTCATATGCACACATTCATTTATATTCTCATCACAGAGGATGAAATAATTCTGCACCATATACATTTTAATGCTGTCAAGGTGCACTGCTGCTCTGCAAGCAAAACAGTAGATCTTTCATTTGGCAGTGACATTGCACAAAATGCTTATAATTCAGTGTTAGTTTATCAGCTATCCAATCACCCACTCCAGGGAATGTGTCAACCATCAAAAGGAGTGGAGGAGGTGTGCTGAAGCTTAATGGCTTCTATTTCATCAGACTCACCTTTTTAAGGGCATTTAATCAATGAGGACAAGTAGTAGGCAGATTTTTAAATACATGTATCTCTAGGTTAATCTGCAGTACAATTGCATGTATTTCTTCATGTGATTCTCTGAATATGTTCCTCTGCTGCTCAGCTGATTTGATAATCTGTAAATCAAGACATGTTACAAGTAGTTTTAAGCTAGCTCTTGAGCAATAACTTCATTTGACCTACTGGTATCTAAACCATTCAGAAGTTTCATATCTAAGGATGGTTAACGTCAGTGTTTCCTATTCAGCAGAGTTTCAATTAAGCCTTTGGTTCAGTGAATCAAATAATTTCTTGGTCATTGCAATTTTATAGCAACATTTTTGTGGATTGGGTTTTTTCCTTTTGCTTTTCCTTTTCCTTTTCCTTCTTCCTTTTCCTTTTTCTTTTTCTTTTCCTTTTCCTTCATTTTCTCTTTTTTCTTTTTCTTTTTCTTTCCTTTATTTCCTTTTCTTTTCTATTCCTTTCCTTTTTCTTTTTCTTTTGATTTCCTTCTTCTTTTCATTTCCTTCATTTTTCTTTCTATTTTTTTTTCCATTCTTTAAGTTTTTAAAGCAGTGTTTTTGAAAAAAAAGAGAAATTTGAAAAAATCTCACAAGCGTCTGAAATACTTCATCATTGCCTTTTAATATTGTTTATTGCTAATTACCTAACAATTACTGCAACCATGTGACAGGATAACATATGTAACTTAAGAAATCCTGTTTACTTTTAAAACAGTAAAAGTACACAAACAGATAAAATGGGTAATAGGGATACATATGTACATTTGTTTGTGCTTGTGCCTGTGATCAGCAGCTACCCAGTTCTGATTTACTACATTAACTCCATGCTAATTAAAACACTGAAACTGTTTATCCTTCCTCCTCTGTGATGAAACAAAGATTATCAGAAAATCCATGGGGGAGAAAGGGTCACTCATTAGTATAAAATAATCATGTTTAAACCATTGTAAAATGGATCTAAATTAGCCACTGTTACAATGATACCAATATATATTGGTGATCTCCAGAGGTCCCTTCCAACCCTAACGATTCTGCGATTCTATGATTCTGCAATTCTGTGATTCTGTAATTCTGTGATTCTGCGTTGAGAGACAGAAAAACTGACAAACTAGTGGGGAAAATGGCTAGCCCATCTGTACTTGAGACTTGCACTGATCCAAAATATTGGCAAAGCTGCTTTGATTTGCAATTATATGAACAAGATTATAATCATGCCTAACAGCATGATTATTCAGCTGTGAGAACACGTAAGGCCTGACTGGGCAGTTAAACCCCCCTTGGAGACCAGTGCTAGTTTTACGCGCATAATGACCACAGAGATGTACTGCAATTAGAATTATTCTGTGCTGCAATAGGAAATTTTTACCTACAGCCATTTATTGAGGTCTTTGGTTGAAACACTCTGAGAAACAAAGCATGTGACATTGCAAAGGACATCTGTGATTATGAGAGGCTGTTTGTATTGTGTAATATAAATCATTCAACCACGGGCATCAAACCAGAATATGACTTTCTAGTTCATGTGAGGAGTAATTAGACGGGTGAGAGGGCACCATGTGCAGAGTAGTGAAATAAAATAAAATGCATCAGCAAATGTCATATGAAAAAAAAAAAAAACAGAAAATTAGGACTAAGGACGTGTTACAGGTGCTTTCAGTAATAATCTTATGATTCTCATATAATCTTAGCCTGACACAACTTTCCTCTTTCCAAACTACAGAGCACTAGCATTGTAAGTGCTCTGATGAACATACATATAATAGGTACTTTCAAATGTATATTCATGTGCTAATTTATATCACAGTTCCTCTCTTCTCAATTCAAGACAAATTAAACTCATTCTTGTGCATCCTACTGGTAATGTACAATTAGCTTCCTGAGACGGCAATCTATTTTGCTCTCCTACTTTGCGGCAGGCTTTGAAGACACCAGGTAAAAACTCCTCATAGCTATGAGAAGGATATTTAATATGGATCTGAATGCCATGTAAATCAAACCATTCTGTAAACTGCGTCTCAATCTCTTTAAACATATCTTTATGTTAGCTTTAACATCATTATGTTCCATTGTGATGAAAATGGACTTTCTGTATCCTGTGATAATGAAAATAGACAATTTATGTAGTTTCTGTCTGCAATTATCCAGGCTTTTCTTAGACTCTAGAGAAATCTAAGCTAATTGCTTTGGGACTTTTGCTACATTTCCATAAATTCTTTGTTAATTTTTCATGAGAAACTGCTATTGCAGTTGGCCTTAGAGTTCCCATTTTATTCAATAATGTAAGGAAGTTGCTATGAAAACATAACCAATTCACTAGTGCTTCCATCAAAGATACTCTCTTTTATCTACATGTATTCTCAGATGAGAAGGAATGACTCATCCAAACCCTTCAGTGGCTCTTTTTTTTCAAATTCTGATACATGCTTTTCCTCATCTGAGCTTACTCAAAGCAAATACAAAAGTGGTTCTATGTAGTGCATGACCTTGTTAATACAGGACATGAATTGAGTTTGCATTATCCTAGGACAAGCCCTTCAATACAAAAATCAGCAGATTTGCATTCATTTTGGTGGCACTGTGCCAGGTTAAACTCACTACACCAGCAGCTTCGATGAGATCCATGCATAAACAAAAGCAGCACTGCAACCCACCAAGATGCTACTTTAAAAGTCCCTGAACAATATGAAACCTGCTTGGCAGACCCCAGGAAAAGACTTCCCCAGACCCCTGAAAAAGACTAATAGTAATGAAAACACTTACCTCATTTTCAGAGCTTATTGCATATGACAGATTTTCGCCATTTAGCTCATTCTGTTGAGATCATAAAATACTGATATCTTTGTAATCAGATACGTGCCACTGATAGACTGAAGCAGTTAATGTAATTTTCAGACTCCACCAATGAATCGCTCTTGAATGCTGCAACAGAAGAAAATATATGCTGCTGAGAAATAAAACAAAATTTAAAGGATCAGGGTAAAAACATCACCCTTGAAAATCGGGTAATCCAGTATTTTTCTAGTTAGAGAATATTGCTTAGCCATATGATTCATAGAAAGCACAGGTTTTGCTGATATCAATAGAATCCATTATAGATCGGACCTTAATCATTTAGTGACTCATCTTTCTCTAAAGTCTTCTAATGTCTGCTGAAAAAGGCAAGGGATTGTAAGCAAACCTCAGAATCTCTAAGGTTTGACTCAGAAACATGTTCACAAATCCCATTGCTTATCCTAAGCTTTTCTAAACCTCTTTCGTGTGGCAATGATGCAGAGGTTCCTTGTATGATTGGATCTCTTTTCTTATAGGTAGATGGCCTCAAATAAAAGAAAACCAATACTGCTTGTGATAATTATCTAAGTAAAATTCAAAAACCTTACATGAGTAAACAGTTAACCATACTTCTCACCAAAAAGATAGATAAAGCTGGCTTCAATCTTGTCCACATATTCAGCTTTTTCACATTTGTTATGATTTCCCTGCCCTGGAGACTATCAACTCAAGACCTATGTCCTCCCTATACTTCACAGGAACTGTCATGCTTTATTCTTCAAAGAAGTGACTGACATGAACAGGATTATTGGCAGCATATGTCACCACTCAGGACACCTGAAGTGAATGGCACATTGTACTGGAGGGAGATTTACTCTGTTTTAGTTCTCATTGCATGTGCTCCCAGGCAGCACACATTCACAGCCTCACTGAGATGGCAGTTTTACTACTGCTGCTTTTTGATGATTTGCTGCCACTGATCTTAATGGTGAGACAAGCAACAGAAGCAATATGGTAGCTAGCAGTCTGAGGTTTTGACTAGTAAGGGTATTAATTACTGGGTTTTTCCTTACTGCAATGGTAGAAAAATCAGAGTGGTATTAGGAAGCTAAGCTTTCCATGTATATGATTTGAACACATTATATCTTTACCCAGAGCACTAGAAGAGTATTTTTTACCCCTAGGAACTACAGCCACCTTCTCCACATTGGATTTCTCCACACAAAATTGGGTTTGCTTTGAAAGAGAGTCATGATTGAGAGGCCTGCCCTCATCCCCAATGTGTCAACTGCTGGTCTGTGCTTCTTCTCACTGTCTTTCCTCCAACATCTGCTCCACACAGAAATCCAGCCCTGTGTGCTCAGCATGGCCCAGTGAGGAAAAACAGATCCACTGCCAGGAGTGAAGGGGTCTTTGATTCATAGGAGATGAGAAAGGCAGGAAAATACAGCTGTGTTTTACCCCGTAGTTACTGACTGGATCTGAGAAGAGAGAATGTAACTTGGGGTTGGGCTAAATAAGGTATTAAATAAGAGGGGTGGAACAAATATTAGTGAGAGAGACAAGGGACATGAAATGCTGAAACTAAGAGATGCAAATAGGAAAGGAAACGTAAACACCTGTGCTTGCATGAATGTGTGTGCACATCTGCTCGCATAGGCTTGAGGTAGGAGCCAAAGGAAAGAAAGGAAAGAGGAGCAGAAAGTTACAAATTGCAGGGAGCACCTCCAAGTTTTTTTGCTTAGGAGAACAGCAACAGCCAATGTTTCTTGTACAAACATTGCCGCAGTAATGCAGGAAAACAGATTTTGAGCTTCTGGGAACTAATTGAATGATTTGGCTATGCTTCCCTGAGTAAGCCATTCTGCTTTGTTTGTACATGATAATTGCAATAGGCTTTACAGCTAGTAGTCCTGTTAGTGGCAAAGAAATTTTTTTTCCTTGGGTAAATTCAGCCAAGCAGGGCAGGTTTAATGTATCTTGGATATATTCACAAGTTCATGCACTGGCTAGGTAATTCCTTCTGTTGTACCTGGGTCTTAATAGTGTTTTCTTTTACATGTCAGTTATGTGAGAGTGTTTCAGTGTTTTGTTGCTCTGATATTGCCTGAACTGTGATAGCAAATAAAGAGATTACATGAGCTGGTGAATGTGGTTTGGTTCATTTCTATTTCTTTGCTTCAGTATGTGGTAGGCAAGTGAAAGAAAGACGCCTGCCTGAATTATTCAGAAAAAAACCACATAAATAAAAGCAAACACACACAGTAAAGTAGCTTTGGATTCTTCCAGAGCCCTTACTGCTAAGTTTCAGCCTATTGGATAATAAAGATTATTTAGGGAATACACACACAAGACATGCATAAAATTTTCTTTGAATCATTAGCTGGCTGTGAGACTGATCACCAAAAGCAATGCAAAAAAAGAGTCCTTTCATTCTTACAACAATCATTCTTTTTGTATTAGCTAGGTGTATAGAAAAATCTCTCAACACACATACATATAGTACTGACTTCCACACAATTAAGTGCCATCCAGTATAATCACATTCCAGCTAGCTCTGCTGTGAACAAAACTGTTCATTGAAAGCTTTTGGAAAGATAAAATTCACTTACATTAAAACAAAAAAAAACCCCAACAAACTGACAACAAAAACAAAACTAAAAAAAATCCCTGCAAACTTCTGACTGCTGAAGTCCATTATGCAGTATCTTGTTTTTAGTTCAGTGAAGGATCTCATAAAAATGCTTTTATAACAACAATGAAAACCACATTCGTTTACATGATGTTTCATTTGTGAATTCCCTGTGGCTAGTACATTTATTTTGCAAACTGAAGGAAATGAAGTGTCGTGTGTATCAGCTTGTTCTTCTTGCTCACATTATGCTTTGTGTTGACAAGAATTTTTCAGTGCAAGAATGCAAGAATGGTACTTTACTTAAAGATACTGTGTTATGTTAAGCAGACAGTATTGTTATTATTTAGCAGCTAGGGTATACTGTGGAGACAGTCTTGTTGATTTTATTAAAGAGGCTGTCAGGATCTATAATTCACACATCATTAACTGCTTCATTAAGACTACAGCAGCTCTGTGAGCCCTAAACTTGTACCAGTTTCAAGACAAGTAAATGCTTACTCCCCGGGACATGAAGGCATCTCCAGTCACTTGTTCACTAGATACTTAGAGGCCAGTAGTGTTTTTAGGAAACACTTTTTTCAAACTATAAGCATAAATGCATAAAACATATTCGCTTAGAATTGATTTAATTTAAAAACATTACTTTGTAATGAGGTGTTCACTCTCACGTCGTCAATCAAAAAAAAAGGCAATAACATACCAAAATGTGCAGTCATTTAAGTATTTTCATATGGTTTAGGTTTTCTTTACTGGAATATAAAGCAGCCTGTGTGTTGAAACAATGTGAAGCAGAGCTCCAACAGACATGACCAACATGAAGTGTTTTTATTTAGGAATTTAGAATTAATGGAGCATTAATTATATAGAGAATTTTTTTATTTTCCTATCATCTTCCTCTAGTCCTTCTATATTTTCATTCTTCTACACACAGGTCCTTGTGCTTGCTTTCCCGTCCTCTCTTTCAGTGGACACCTCTTTCCCTCTCTTCCTGCTCATTTTGATAGAGCTACCAACTCAGATGAACATGAGCAAAAAGATTTGCACTTCCACAAATAATGCAGACCTGGCTGTGGAAGCCTCTTGGGTGGAGTGCATGTGCAGCCCTCACAGCACTACCCAGATCTTCCCTTCTCTTCCCCAACTTTTTTGCCTCCTTCTATTGCCCCATAGTTGCATGGTTACTGCCATTTGTGATCTTCCTGGGGCACAGGAGCAGCGAATGGACCCAGTGTCCAGTGCTGATGGCTTTGGCTCAGCCACCCCTGATATCTTGTTTACCCAGCAGACCTCTTTGATACTCATATTCTGCAAGCACTCAGCTGCTGATGGAGAAGGAGATAGTAAGCACAGATTTCCAGCCTTCTCCACCTCAAGAGCTGCAAGCACGCCATGCTGGAGCTGAGCCACCAGCCATCCCTCCTTCCATGCAAGAGGGCTTTGGGCATTTTGTTCTGTGGGTTTTCTGTGAAGATCCTGCTCGTCTGTGGCAGAGGGTGCCAGCCTAAGCCTACAGCTCCTTTATCTGAGCTCCCTGGTTCCTTGGATCACCCCAGCCCCACAGCAGCCGCCAGAGCTCCCCTGGCTCAGGGACAGTCACTGGGCTAGGGATGGAGGACCAGGTGTTTCAGTTGCTTGCTTAGCACCATTGATGCTCCAAGCCTAGGTATCCTGTTGGGTCCGCAGGAGCATTGACGGTAAACAGCATCTTATGCTGGGGCTCCCCAGCAATAGCAGCTTGGCACCCCTGAACCAGCACTCAGCCCAACCAACAAGAACTTTCTAACAGATAGAAAGTCAAAATGTGCATTCTTTGCAAAATTCAAACAAAAGTTATGCTGATGCCTGTTAGAGGATGTCAGCCTTGTGTGGGGCTTAGCCCACTACTAGCATTAAAGTTAGGTTTGAGAGAAGAGACAGCTCTAAACTATACTTGGAAGTGTAGTCGCTAAATGAAACCAAAGGCTGCCTGGCAGTCACAGTTTTTACAGGTTTTCATCATGCACTTTTTTCAGGCTACTAAATAAAATAAAATAAAATAAAATAAAATAAATAAAATAAAATAAAAGTAAAATAAAACAATGAAGTACAATACAATAGTATTATATTGTATCTGTTGTTATCAGCCCAGGTGCATTACGCAAAACATAACTGATTGATGTTACCCCAAAAATCCACTTGAATTTGGACAACTTAATTCCTTGCAGCTTTATTGACTGCAAACAGCATTCTTGTTGCCATAAAGTAAATCTCTAGGTAAATGTACTGCCATCAAGCATTTTGTACCTTTCTTGCAGCCATTGTGTGAATTGGCATTTTGGTAGAGAAATTAAGTCTAATTTTTATTTTCAGGTACTTTTTTTCTCCTCTGCATTTACCCAGAGAGACATGCAGACAGATTTCTGCTCAGTCACAGTAGGTTCTTTCAAGGTTAAATCCTGGGTCTCCAGGGGAATGCATTATTCTTTCTGTGAGATGTCAATGTTTCTGAGAACGGTCTGATCAGGAAAAAAAACAGCACAATAGTAACAGCTGTTTGTGCTGGGGGAGAGTGGTTGCATTATGGTCAGCACTTACAACATGCTTACAGTTTATTGGGAAGTTTGGGCTGCAAAACCCCTGGCTAAGGCTGAGATTATTCTGTCTATGTTTTGGTATACTAGTGGTTACTGAGAAATAAAATCAACTATGGTTTTCCAGCCTTTGTCTTTAGTGCCTTTCAAACATGGATACTGCACTATAGAAAAAAGCTGACTTTGTAAGAGGGGACTGAATGAGGAGCTCCATGGGTTTTTTTCCTGTAATTATCAATGGCGAGTATTTGTGCTCTCAACAGCAGAAGTACCACTTACATTGGAAGCTAGTGGATTTTGTACAAACCAATTATTTGTGTAAATAATTAGAGGCCAAGAATTTTCGCCATGACATTGCACTGACCTCAGCTGCAAGGTAAAATACAAGCAAGAGGTAAAATACAAATGTCTTCCTGTCTGGCCAAGACAGATGGCCTAAGAGATGGTATTAAATTCCATGTGATGATGGCTATCCTCCAGCAATGAAGCCAACCTACAAAGAATAGTGCACATCCTTTCCTTTAAATTATTCTACTGTTCAAAAGAAGGTGGAAAAGACAAACCTACAATCTGGGTACAATCACACCCTACACCCAGCAGATGGTATTGGATAAAACTGGGCTGAGGAAGCCTTGGCATTGTGTCAGTATGGATAGTCAAGCCTAGTGCACCGCACTGTTCCCCAGCTTTACTTAATTTAACAGCATATTTCTTTTTTAACAGAAATGGAGGGAGTAAATCACTCTTTCTGGGGAGTAAATATACCCATTCTGAGCTCATTTTTCTTATAAAATTTAAAGAAAATATAAGATGGAAGGAATCCCTAAATGCCACTTCTACATGTCTTATAATACCTCCATGAATGGTGGCCCTACCACTTCCTTGGGAAGCCTGTGCCAGTGCTTGATAACCTTTTTGGTGCAGAGATCTTTCCTAATATCCAAACCCATTCTGTACAATTCGAGGTCATTACATTTTCTCCTATCACTTGCTACTTGGGAGAACAGACCAATACCCACCTCACTACAACCTCCTTTCAGGTAGTTATAGAGAGTATTATGGTCCCCCCGAGCCTTCTCTTCTCCAGACTAAACACCCCCAGTTCCCTCTGCTTTTCCTAACCAGACTTGTGCTCCAGGCCCTTCAACAGCTTCATTGCCCTCCTCTGGACATGCTCCAGCAGCTCAGTGTCTCTCTTGCGTGAGGGGCCCAGAAATGAAGACAGGATTCGAGGTGCAGCCTCACCAGTGCAGTACAGGGGAGTGACCACTGCCCTGGTCCTGCTGACCACACTATTGTTGATAAAGGCCAGGATGCTGTTGGCCTTCTTGTCCACCTATGCACAAGTTGGCTCACGTTCAGCCGACTGATGATCAGCACAGGTCCTTTTCCTTTTCCTTTTTCCTTTCCTATTCCTCTTAAAGAAAAGTCAGTAGTCGCCAGAGAAGCATGTGAGCAAGTCCAACCATTTTCATACAATTTTCCAGCTCAAGTCGCTGGAAAGTATTCCTTTCACAGCCTTATCCTTTTCCTGCAACTCATATCTGTTCTCAAGTTTCAAAAGGATAAGAAAAAAACAAACAGCTCAGATATTCATAGCTGACCTGACTGTGTGGAGGGCTGTTGGTGTGTCCAGAACAAAGACGACAAGAAGATTATATCTATGGTAAAACAATGAGCACTAAATGCTACAGAAAGTTAGCAAGGCTTAATTAATTAGTCCTACATAATACCACTTGGGGAGTCAGCAGTAATGTATTTTTCCTAAGGGATCATCCACCTTTGTAAGAACTGAAAAACCCAGTCTGTGATTATGTACTGCAAACAAAACCCCATGGAACTCAGCATGAGAAAAACTTCATGACAGATAATAGTAAAAAAAAAAAAAAAAAAAAAAAAACCCACAACTGAAAATAACAGGTAAAAACAAAAATGTTTTCCTGATAGAAGGTAAAGAGGAACTGCCCTATCACTCCCATGCAAATCCAGAAACCTGTAGATGTAACAAAAAGATATGGTGGAAGCTGCAAGTGTATCTATACCATTCTCATAAACACCTCTCCCATTGACAGAGGATCATCATCATTTAGTGTACTAAAACAAAGATACAAAGCCAAAAAGCCCTCTTAGGAATATTTGGATATCACGACAACATTTAAAATGAATAATAAAATAAAATCGAATAGAATAGAATCAAATCAAAAATTGAAATATAATTAAAGAGATAATGAATACGTGCTGGTTCTCAGCATGAATTGTTATCCTTCAGAGCTTATACCTTACCAATGATTCAAAAATCAGCTATAGATGATAGCCTAAACGGTTAGTGTTTTGGGCCACAAGAACTTTTAGTAGGATATTATAGGACAGCCCTTAGCAGTCTTTTATGCTTTCCTGATGGCAATTTAAATCTCCCTTGACGGGGCCTCCTTCCTTCATTTCTCAGTCTATCCAAAATAGCTAAGAAGTGAAGTCACTTGCCTTTTTCTGTTTCTAATTTTACACTGTTGTAAAACTTTCACCTCTGATAAGATTCTTCTCAAAACTGAAATCCCTCATTTCTTACCATTCTTATTCTCATTTAGACTGCTCAACCCACATCTTGAGATGTAATGGCCAAAAGACAGATGAGTCATGGAACTGACTTCTTCCTATTGCTCAGTAGAAAGGGATCATTACTTCTTGTGTTTCATGCTGTTCCATACCCCAGCATGATGTGCTGATGCTTTCACAATAGCATGACATTGGTGACATGACATTGGTTCACTTTGATCAACGATAAACCCCTACTGAGTTACTACATAGCGGCTACTTGAACAGTCATTTTTTTACCTATGCATCAGGTTTTGTGTATGGCTTGCACAGTGCTTTTCCAGCTTGCAAAGATTATTTAGCACTCCAGTCCCATCTTTAATATGCTTCCAGCCTATCCTGGTTTGGTACAAATCATAGATTTTAAAAGGGCATATACTCTATGTAATTGTGTAAGCTATTAATATACTGAAGAGTGGCCTCAGCGCAGCTGAGTGGGAATCCCCTCTCAGTACAAATTCAGAGTTTGACCAAAAATTGCTGATAGCTATTCTCTAAATAGTCTACCAGTCACATTTGCTCGTACTTCACAACAACTTAATCAACACCACACTTCCCTCACTTGTACTTGGGATAACCGTGTAATACACAGTCAATATTACAATAAAGTAAGTCAAGATAGGTAACATCTCGTGTTACTCACTTAATGTCCTATCAGAGAAGGAAATTCAGCTTTTTTGTCTTGGTTTGTTCTTGTTTTCTTGACAGTTACTCAACTCCTTGTTCCAAGTGAGTACAGAGTTTATCATTTGTTGTAGTATTATTCTGTAAAGTTGAAGACAAGTTGGCCGTATAACCTCAGATAACAATCTGCACTAACCCTGAATTCCTATTTTCTCTCCCTTGCAAAGCTGGTGGAGTTATTTCTGCACTGTGACACTCAAAACAAATCCAACTGGTCCAACTGCTTAGGCACAGAATCACTTTTTGAACACTTGCACAGTCATACTCTAAAAACTCAGAGATCTTTAAGCCCCTTGTGGCAGTCAGCTGTTTCAAGCCAACAATTTCAACCGTAAGAGGTTTGCTCATCTCTCCTCTTACAGCACATTTTGCATATGATCTCTGAAACTTTATAATTTTCAATTCAAAGGCTTGGGAAGAGAATAAAAATCAGCAAGTGATAGTATGAGAAATAGACAAAAGCTTATCTGCAACTAAATAGAAGTCTCCTGCCATAAACACTTTCTCCCATAAGGTCCTTCGCCTTCTCATGCTTCTTCTAATGTCAAACAGACAATTCAAACAACTCTGAAAAAAAAACGTTAAAACACTTGTTTAGTATCAAGTAAAGCTTGACTATGGCTTCAGTTTCATAAATGCTTCAAATAATGCCATGATACTCAGCAGATGCTGATATAAGTTAGACTGTCAGCTGAGCAGGTAACGAAATATCTCATCAAAGTTCTAGGACAAAAAACAGGTTTTAAAATTAGATTTTGATGGGTCTGTGTGGAAACCTGAGCCCCAAAGGAGTCTAATTTTCATTTTTATAATGTACTTACAAGGTACTTCATATAAGTATACATCTTTAACCAGAATAGAACACTATTTGAACCCTGGATCTGTAAAAAGACTAACATTGGCAATAATCCCTCTGTCACAGGTGCTTTATATAATAGCTGCCCAGCACCAGTGTAAGAAGTCCAAATGACTGATCCATGGATTTTCAGACATTTCTCACAAAAAAGAGCCTTCTTCGCATTCTAACTATATATTTGTCATTAAAAGCTGCAACAAACAATTGTAATCTCACAAACATATATGGGTTGAATTCTTCAGAGTCCTTGTGAAGGTTGGGTTCGAAAGCAATTGTTATAAAAGTATTTATATATCCCCCTCATAAGGTGCCATGCACTGCTGTTTTCCTGGGATCTGGCATGGATTTCTGATCTACTTCTGGAGCCCTACAGCACACATCAGCTTTATATACATGGATAGGATGTATGTACTGCACAGAATAAGTACACCAAGCAAAGCATTTCTCGCACATGACACTGCAAATACATGCCCTTACATGCATATAAGCCTGAACAGTGTAGCGACCTCTTTTTGAAGGTCGATGGCCTTTATCTTTCAAATTCTTGCTATTGTTTTTAGGCTTAATGTTAGTTGAACAGAACAAAACTTTATTTGTAGATTAGCAGGTTTTTAAAGATATGAAAATGGCAGTGGCATTGAAAGTGTCTTTTCTATTACGGAAGTAATGTGAGGACAACTAATTTAAGTTGATAACTAATGGAAATTGATAAAGTGTTTGACTAGACAGTTGTATGGATTTATCAAGTGAAGCATGCATCTTAAATGCATTAGAAAATGATCATCGGACACCAATTAGGGATTTAACATTTCTCTCTATTGATACGTGCTTTACATCTGGGAGGCTGCAATGTGTCTTGCAAATGGCTTATGCATTTCTCACTTCCACATGTTCTGCCACTAAGTGAATGGAGACACTAGGAAACTCAACTCTAAAAAAGTTCACTAGTTTTCTGTCCAAAACAGCCTTTTCATTACAAACCAGCCTTTTTCCAAGGGTTTTAATCTACTTTGAGATGTTTCTTCTATATTCCCTTAGCAACCTATGACACAATTAGACAGACATGAAGAAATTTCAGCCCTGTGAACACTCGCTTGCAGGAGACATGTAATCCCTGGCAGTAGTGCTTAATTACATTCCTCTGTCAGGTGTCAAACAGAGCAAAGGCACAAATGCATAAGCAAGTTTTATTTAGAGGAGCTCAAAAAAACAGCTGAGTGGCAAATTTGGACATCTGTGCCAGACTGCAGCTGTCCTATTTTTTCAGCCTAATCTGTCAAGATAACCATTTCCCCATTCTCTTAAATAAACACAGACTTCCTTGTTTAAACACTAATAGTTCTAACAGAGCACAGGTTTTAATCATTCTCTGGTAAGTACACTAGCAGGAGACTCAGAAAAGAAACAAAATATCTTAAAAATAAACTGCTGATTTTGCTGTGATGCAAAAGAGCAGAGTATGAGACACTCAGATTTCAGATGGGCTGTAAACAAGGGTCTTACAAGAAAAAAGTGTGATTCAAAAAGAAATTAGTTCTTTTTGGCCTCTTAATTAAAAGACGTCAAATTAAACTCCATTTCACTGTGAAGGAATAATTAGAAAAATTAGTGGATGGGGGGGGGGTCACTTTTCCTATAGGCTACCGACTCCTTCTCTTACTCAGATTTTGTTAAGGTAGCACTAGTAAAAGCTTTTCCACAAGCAATATAATCATGAAATGTGATAAATAGTGAGTAATAGTCTACAAGTAGCTACTGGTTTTAATACTGAAATACAGGAAGATACACCTCTTGAAGAAAGACTATTAAATATAGACAAACAAATAAACACAGTTAAAATCAGCCATCCTTTTTTTCTGAATATTGACTTATCTTTTTATTCTCTTCAGGCTTTTCCGTCTCCTTTTCTACTAGTTCCATTCATTCCATTCATTTCTGCATTATTTATCTTTTATTGTTCTCCTTGTTGTTGTCCTGCCTTTCTCTTCTGTAAATATTTGTTATTTTTCTCTCTGAAAAAAAGCATTTCTTTTCCATTAATTCCTCTCTGCCTTTGTGCCCTGCACCTTCCACTGACCCATACACTTTCTGCCTCCTTCTCCTAAGATCTTTCTCTTCTATTTTCTTTTGTCTGTTTTCCATTGTATTCTACTGTTTCTTTCTTGTTCATCTCTACCAAATTCATACTACTTTATCCTTTACCCCCAAAGTCTCCTTTTCCTTGACATTGCATCCCTCCATTTATCTCTTTCTAATTACAGGATTTCCCCAAATCCTTATCTTCTCTTTTCCTCTTCAACATATGGTGTCTCCTACCCTCTCATTCCTGATAAGGTCCTTCTTCCTGTCCTGCTCCAGTGGATACATTTCCCTTGACAGAAATGCTGTCCTCTCATTTTGCTCTTTTACCTCTGTTTACATGCACTGCAGCACCAGCAGAGTCTTACCGCATGCTTGGGTATAAGGCTATCCAGGGTTTGAACCTTTGTGATTTGCCACACAAACAATCCCAATTATTTTCTACCTGTGAGCAAACTATGTGTATTGTGGGTGTGTACTCTTTGTTGACAGCTTTCTTATCCCTTGGGATGAGGGTCCTGGCCATATCAGTGAAAAAATACCCATTAGAAAGTTTCCTTGATAGTTCAGATAGACTTCCAAGAGCTACTTTTTCATAGCACTCTGGTCAAAAGTGCTTCTCCTTGGAAGCTGCAATTAAAGAAAAGAGCACACAAGGTCTGTAAAGGAATTTTTAAAACACTTCATTCTTGGACAGCACAGGAGCCTCACAGATCCATGCAGAAACAAGAATATCTACATGTGTCTTTCAAACAGTGTTCATCCTCCCTTCCTCAATGATTCTGCAGGTTCAAATTATGATTGAGGCAGCTATAGTCTTCTTTGCTACTTTCCTGTTCTCCAAGGCCAGTTCATCAGTAAAGTAGTGAGAGAGAGCAGGCAGGTCTGGAGAAAATACCCATCTTCTTGTAAAACTTTGCTCAGCCCTGTCAGGTTACTCACGTCTTTGATACCCTGGTTAAATGGCTCATACTCAGCTCTCAGAGAAAGACTAAGACAACTGACTTTCATTAGCTTAGTCTAACTGTTCTTGGCATAGCTGGTTAGCTAAACGTCTCCTTTGACATTCAGGCTAAAAAATTTAGGCACCTGATTTTATAGCACAAACGAGAGGAAACAATCCAGAAGAGTGTCATGGATGGTAAAATGCAGTCTGCTTTGACTGAATGAGATGCAAACAAACTACCATGTTTTCTTACACACTAATGTATAGACAGGAATTCATCAGTAATGTACAGACGCTGGAAATAACATGTCACATACCTGGAAAATAATTCTCTGCCCCAAAAGGTGCAATGACATTCTCAGATCAGATTGAACAAAATAGTAACTCTCCATTGCTCCAATAATATGGTTATTCTTTCTATTCATTGCTAAACAGTGTCAACACCAAGCATTCTGAAAGAAGTAGCAGCTGAGAATCATAGGCAGCTCAGATCCAGAAAGTGCCAGAAGATGTACATGAAAGTCCTAGCAAGCACAAAGTCTCAGAAGCTTGGAAACTGGAAACAAAAGACTAGAAATTCACCTAGAAAGTGTCCCAGTGTCGTGGTTTAAGCCATAAATCAGCCACGCAGTTTGTTCACTCACTTCCCCCTTTTACTTCCCTCTGCTCCTGGAGGGATGGGAAGGAGAATCGAAAGAATGCAACTCCCACAGGTTGAGATAAGAACAGTTTA
>JANRGW010006076.1:0-10773 GCA_024733675.1 Psilopsiagon aymara
GCACAGGGTGCCCAGAGAAGCTGTGGCTGCCCCATCCCTGGCAGTGTTCAAGGCCAGGTTGGACACAGGGGCCTTGGAGCAACTGCTCCAGTGGAAGGTGTCCCTGCTCGTGGCAGGAGGTTGGAACGGGATGAGCTAAAAGTCCTTTCCAACCCAAACCATTCTATGATTCTCCAGATAGATGAAGTGGATAGCTGTGTTTGTGTGAAACCTGGCAGTGTAACTATTCTTAAATTGCCACATTTGTTCATGCAGATGTTTCTCTCTCTCTCATGTATTTCGCAGAGGAACAAAGCTCTCATCTTACATGTTTTACATCCCACAAACCCACCAGCAGTGCAGTACGCAGCCCTGTGACATCTGAATTTCATGTGTGGCTCCAACCCCTCGTTACTGAGATACTCTTTATTACAGAGCAGGCACTTCTGAAGTTGCAAGAAATCCCTGTAAGCAGATGGGATACCTTTTTCCATCACTGCTGGGATCTGCTGTTCTAACCTCCCTCCCGAGGCAAACTGTACGGGGCTTGCTGCACCCCCTCAGTCTTCTGCAGCTCTGCAGTGTCCATGCAACCTTGAGGGACTCTCCAGCAGAACCAAAGCCAAGGTTGGAAAGAAACCTTATAAAGCTTTTAAAAAGGACAATAAAAGGGATGCATTATTTCTCTTCTATGCTGGTGACCACAGCTTTGTGCAAGAGCATAAGGAAGGAAGTGAAGAAAGTTGTTTTTCATGCTGTCTCACACCACAACTTTCTGCAGCTCTCAGGCCAAGGAGAAGGGGTTCTTAAATGTCCTATGATAGGTAAACACCACATTGGGTGTATCAGGGATATCAAAGGCACTATTAGCCATATCTCAGGGTATCTCTCTGTCTTTCTAGTTCAGACCCTATATGCAAACATCAGCGCCATGACTATGCCTCCAAATGGGATGAAGCAGGATAGGCCTTTGCCGAGTAGCCACCCAAAGTCATGTTTGCTTTATGAGCCACATTTAGCTGCACACAGCTCTCAGTGGCATAACATTTACCTTCTGCATGCCACAGCTAAATTAACTGCTTGTGCTTATCGTCTGAATAGGCTGCAGTCCTGTTTCTCCTGACTCACATCTGCAGTCAGAGGGGAGCTGATGCACAGATGGCATTCCCTTCACCAGTGTGCGTGTTCCTTGAAGGGAAAGCAGGCTGTTGATGTTATACAAGCAAATAGCAATGTTACCTGTTTCCCCACAGCCATGGAGCACCTGTCTCTGTAGCCTTTCTTTTATGGCTCTGGGACAGGTATCTCTTCACCAGCCTCCGCACAACTAAAGCCTTCCTGTGCTCAAGTGCCTTCCTTTCCACAGGGAGATTTAGTTCTGGCCTAAAAACTAACCAGGCACTGGCTTCCAATTAAATATCCCAGCCTCCATCCTCAGATCTTGCGCTGCAAACCCCACTTCTCCTCACTGCCAGCACTGCTGGTCCCAGGATGATGCCTGCCAGCTCCCTGGTGGTCCTGATGGGGAAGAAAGAGATGGGGAGAGGGTTGTGAGGGTCCCCCCAGGGCTGGGTGCATTCCCGCTGTTCCCATTTTAAGTTCAAAGCCTTCTACATGGCAGCTGAATGGGAGGCTTTCCAGGATCTACAGGAGGCTGGGAAGGAATCCAGCATCGCAAGGACTATCCTGACAGAAACAGAGGAACTGGCAAATAAGCATATGTGAAACGTATCCCTTTTTGTCACAACCAGAGGCACTGTTTTCCCAACAAACACCCGGCCCTTTTGGAGAAGAACAGTGGCTACCTGTCACTCTGGATATGGGCTTTGCTGCCCAGCCAAAGAGAGCACAGAGCGAGCAATCCCTCCTCCATTCCCTGCTCCTACCTTTTGTTCCCTTTCCAGTGTTGCTGCCCCTTTTTCCACAGTGTTTTTCTAAGATCCTGGACCTACAAACAACCACAGTGCCATGCAAAGGAGTCCATTTGCAGGGATAAAGACTCATCACAAGCATGGTTTTTATGGGACTGGGCCTTATACTTCCCCTCGAAGCCCTTGCAGTGATTTCTCTCCTGAAAAGCCCCTTTGTTTCTAGATCCCGCTCTTACATTCAGGCCCCATTTCCTGTGGCTTTGGTTTGGCTGGAGTTTGCACTCTCTTTTCCTTTTTAATGCCTCAACTTTCTTTTGCTGTACTTTTCTGCCTCTCAAGCTCGTAAGAGCATTTCTGTGATTGGGCTGCTTCTGCACAGCACCGAAATGGCAACGCTGCAGGTCTGTCTGACAGCATTAGTCTGCAAGCATGGGAAGGGGCAGAGAAAACCTCTGTGCCTAAATCCTACCATTTACACTATAATCATGGCTTTACAGGAAGCCCTTCAAATGTTGGGTTTTGTTTAGAATTACCATAAGAAGTGTCCTGCACACTGCAGGCACAGGCTTTGTAAGTCACAGATTTGCACTAAAAGCAGCGCTCCTCAGCTTTCTTCACTAGCAGAGCACCTAACTCTGTCCTGGTTTGCCCTCTGCTTCCTCCAGTGCCTGCAATAATACCAGTAGTAATTCAGAGGCGCAAGAGCCTCCTGCTTTGGGTATGTCAGTGGAAAGCCCAAGGACAGAGCGAGCCAGTGTTTCTGGCAGCGCAGGCACATGATAACTCGACAGCCCTGGTTACATACCTGTCAGTGCAGGAATGGCATACTTTCCTGGTGAGCTGGCAGGGGCAGGTAACAAAGCTTGCATGCTTACATGTTCATTCTGAACCGACCTATTAAGAACCTCTCCTCCCAAAGGAATGCTGTAGCATACATGGAAATGGGTCTGTGTTCACCCAGCATTGCACACATATCGAGCTGCGCACTCAGCATTCAAAGCTGTGCTGCACCTTGCAGGCAGACCCCAAATATTCTTGATTACACAAGCAGGATCCTTTCAGTTTGGGCAAAGAGGGGGTCCATCTGCTTTTAGCACTGCTTGGACCTTGGTGAAAACTCCTCTCATTGTCTTCTCATGCTCTTATACACATACTACTCTCATTGTCTTCTCATGTTCACATACACATACAAGTCCCCAAGGACAGCTTCTCTCCATATAAAATCCTCCTGATTGACTCCTTCACAAGTTTCTTAGCCAATATCTCATTGATTACTATTGCTATAACTCCTAAACAGAGAAGTGCTTCAGAGAAACATCCCCTCTCTGCACTGACGTGTGTAGAAATGCCTCTCACACTTTCTGGATCTAGCTTATCTTTCCCAAGGGCTGGCACATGATGAGCCTTTGCTATTCTTTTCCCTGTTATCTAGAACTGTTCTTCTGCCCTTCTCAAAGGATGAGGGAGGTCAGAGTCTTCATCTTGCTGAAGTTACAGTATTTCAGACAGGTTGTTAATGTTAATGTTATTAATTGTCTTAGAACATATTTTTATTGCCTTATAATGCTGATGGGATTTACTGTGGTTCACTTAACTACTCTCTTCAGGCATCCTTCCTTTGAAGTAAGGGGTACAGTGCAAAAGCTTTAAATCTCATGAGCTGCAATGAGATGCATGTGATGTGTTTCCTTTAGGAACTTTGTGTTTCTGGGATATTCATAACTTTGAACACCAGCATCCCTCTGACACTCAGAATTCCCAGGGGATCAAGAGAAGTCAGTCCAGCCAAGTCCTCTTATTCCCACAGTTCGCTTTCCACACCTCATTAAAAGAGCGATACAGGATTTCCCTTCAAAGCCTCAGCAGCCCTGCACATTAGAAGGGAAGCCTCCAGAAACAAAGCAGCGCGGGCTGCTGGGTGCACGCAGCACTCTGACAGGGTTATCGGTAAGAAGGAAACGTTTCCCTGCAGAAACCAAAGCAGAAGAGCTTTCAAAAGCAATGCAATACAAACGAGACCAGCAGCTCCTCCTGACTACAAACAAGATGCCAAAGCCTACAAGGATTCACTTAAGCTTAGCAGTTCTGCTTCACACAGAGCAGCACAATGCCTTTCTGGCACCACAGCAGTTATGCTGGTACAGTTTAGTTCAGTTACAGCAAAACAGGGTACATTGCCATACGTTGATTTTCATAGCTCTGCATGCAGTTTTTACTGGCTGTATGTATATATTATCACAACAGAAAAGTCATATTCTTGTTAATAAAACCTCAGTATCAACCGGGTGTGAGGCACAGCTGAAGTCGCCTTTACTTGAACTTCCATCTTTTTCCATCACTTCTTCCAGAATTTTGCTTTGGAGATCTCTTCATCACAACCCCCCTTTGCCTTCCCTGCCATGCTTCTGTGTGTGCTTCCACAGCCTCCAAACCTCTTCCCAGGCTTGATTCCAGGCTGGATGCCTCCCAGTCCTCTTGCAATGCTGTCAGATCAAACCTATGGGTAGGAATGATCATCTAAATTCAGTTTTCCTTCCAACAATCACTTCTGCTTCTTTCCTAGCAATCACATAGGTTACCAAACCGGCAGCAGCAGAAGGCCAACATGAGCCCAGTTATTCCAGCAGGACAGGTGAGTGTTAAGCAATACTGTTACCTGCTCATTCCTGGATTTTCCTATAGGAAGACAGAGAACGAATACAATTTGGGAGTGGTATAATTTTTCTTCCTACCACCAGACTGCGTCACCAGCCTATTTTCCATTGCAAAGAGGTTTCCCTAAGCACAGACCTTATTATTCCCCACACAAGTTCTCTCTGAGGCTATTGCCCATTTAGATTCATTGGATATTTTCATTAGAAATTAACAGCTACCCCACCAAACTGGCTAAGGCACCTCCATGTGTACATCTATCCTCCCTACTGCTTCTCTACTAGCAACAAGATAATTCCTCCTGACCGGAATAACTCCTCCATGCTTCCTGAAGGGAGTGAGCATCCCCTCAGTCCCTGTACACACATTAACACAGCCTTCTCCGAGGCAATCACAAGCTGGAGGCAAAAAGGGCGAGAATCTTCCACCTGAAGCAAAGACTCCAAGTACAAGTCTTCATGACTCATCCCAGGCTCACCCCAGGAGTCTGAAGGGGGTTTGGGATCCCAGGCTGCTCTGTTAAACATGAATAGGAAGAACTGCGTATTGATGTTAACAGATTGCCACGGGAGTTGTCCTGCAACTCTTTGGACTGGTAAACTTGAGACTTGTCCCTGCTGGTTGTGTCAGCAGTAGGATTAGTTGGAATTCCAGAGAGGAAGCATGAAAAGGGCATTACAAAGCTGCCTGCGCTTCACTGATGTCCTCCTTGCAGATGGGGTAGGTACCAGGCTGCTGTAAAACAGCACTGAGGGAGCTAATCCACAATCCCAGCCAAGAAACTTGCCCATGCCTGAAAGATGCTCAGGCTTTTACCTCTGGGAGCTGGGGAAGCAAAGGGCTGCACAGTGCTGAGTGTGGTGGGGGGTTGATCCCTGATGGCTTTGTGTCAGTCTTTTAAACAACCTAGAGACCAGCCAAGGGAAGAACCCAACTGAGGCGACTGGTAAAGACAAACCAAGCCAAGCTGCAAAGTCTGACTTCCTTCATACTAACTTGAGTGAGAACAGGCAGACTGCACAACACACAACTGAAAGCCCCATATTGACTCAAACATCAGCCTGAATCCTGCATTAACCCAGATCACAAAGACTAAAAGCACTGCAATGCTTGAATGAATGAAGCAGGTAAATGGATATGACTTACTGATGGTGTGATGCTTGGGCTACAGTTTGTGTACAGCTTGCAATAAAAAGAAACTCTTTGGCTAACTGATGAATTTATTCTCCTCCCTTTTCCTCAGCCTGTCTGGAACCAGCACTCACACTCTTAGAGCATCTTGATCCTGCCAACAATTCTGGGAGGGATGCTAAATGCTAGTAGCTTTAGAAATGCAGTAGTACAGAAATGGCTTAGCTTTCCCCCATCAGTGGCTTTTCTTGTCTTTGTTTACACTGTAAGATGTTTAACTAGGGAAGGGACAACTTGGTTTTATGGATTTGCATGCTGGATTCAAACTACAGCTCCTGTATTTCACTGGGACCATCAGCTGCTGCTGTAACAAAAGTTGTATGAATAATTGCACAGGGATATGCAGTTAACTCAAATGGTTAGTGAAACCCCCCCACATAGAATGGGCAGTGCTCCAATGATAAGTGACATCTAGTACTGTTACGTGACAGTGATTGAGAGAGCAAACAAGGCACTAACAGCACTTGTTACCAGAGGAACAATTACAGCACTAGGAGTTGTGGGTAAAGGTAAGATCTGCATAGAAAAGCCTGTACCTCTACCACGCTGCTTTGATAACAAAAAGCAAATGACACTGAGCTACCCAGCTGTTGCATAAGGAAGGAAGATGGTACAAGCAAGTCAGGGAATGTTGCAAGTCACTTCAAAGCCCAGATGGCCCCAAATATACCACACTTTCTAAACGTGGGCAAGCTCCAGCAGTCGGAGCTCGCAGCAGTGATTTGCTGGGGTGTTCAGATACCACAGCCATGGCTGCTGCAGATGTATTCAGGCTTAGAAAGTATTTTGTAGATGGAAGCTCTCCATTTTCACATGAGGGCACTGGGCTGCGAGTGAAAAGAGGCTGCTTGTCACAACTGGACACCATCAAAGCACCAGAAAAGAGGAATTATGGGATTGGGCTTTTTACTTCTGTTTAGGAAGCAACAAATCATGATGCTTCACAGCAGGGCTGTCTTACCCTTGGGAGTCGGGATGGCAGCTCTGGAGCACTTCCATGCACCAGGTCTGAGCCCCGTGAGCACCAAAGAGGGCAGGGATCAAGGTCCATCCGTGCACAGGGGCACTAGGAAGCCTTGGGCTATGGCTTTGTAGTTGAATATCCCTGTGTAAGTAACTGCATCAATTCTGACTCTCCTTACAGGCTAAATACTCAGGGGATCCCTCTAAACACTGCAGGGAAGTACCTCATCCTAGGCATTAATACAACTGCCAGCCTTGTACGTGCTGCTGTTTTGTAATCAAAGGAAAGAAGACTGCAATTAGCTGCTCATCTTTCAAGCCTTTATTTTGAAGAAGGTAGCACTCCCAGCTACAACCAAAACGATTGAGACAGCAGGAACTGCAGAGCAGATGAGTAAATAATAACCATCTGACTCATTTCCTAACTCCAGAGATGTCTGGAAACAGAAATTAGCAAGTCACAGAGCAAAAGGCTTCATCCTTCAGCAATTTCACCTCTTCTTTTCACTGGACATGAAGAGAGAACACTCTGCAGCGCATGGGACTTGTGGCAGTGTCTTGCCAAAGCCATTTACTTTGTGGCATTTAGAGGCACACCACGCTCTCAAGCACAGTGCATGGCCAGGGGGTCTGCAATCCACCTTCCTGAGCTGTTGGCACCATGGGGCTTTTTGGTTTTGGGTTCTTCTTGCCCTCTGGGCTGCAGGTCACCAGTGGTTTGTTATTTATGGTCACAGTCAGATCAAGATCAATTTTAACACAAAATTGCCTTGCTGCAAGGAAGGTTGAGTTTTAATGAGTAACGAGGGTGTGAATTAGAAGAATCCACAAGCTAAGAGAACCCTGCTTATGTTCAGGAGGGACCTTAGTGTCTGAAGGTCTCCACCACATCAGCCTGCTTTTCTTTGGAAATAGGTTGGCTCACAAATGGACCTCAAGAATCCAGGTACTAAATCCACTGCTCTTTGCAAATCCTAAGGTTCCCTTAAGCTGCAAAGAAACCTATCTTTGAGGTTGGACAAGTAGCACGGAAGTGCTATATAGGGTTATGCTCATTCCTGAGCCTTCCTAGAGGGAAGCCTTGCCTTGGATGCACCCACAGAAATTCATTACAAGAGTAAATACATGATAGCTCACATTGGCGACTTGCAGTCTGGATTTAGGAGGTTAAGAAGTAAAATGCTAAGGCAGATAGGAAAAGTGCTTCATCTGAATGTAATTTGAATGTCACTGCAGTCCCAAGTCACCCAAATAAACGACTGCTCTGGAATGAGGCTCAGGGAACACTGTTCAGGGTTTCAAACAAAGGGATATAACAAATGGAGATAGACCACATTATTTATAAAGGCTGGTCCAGAGAGAGACCCAAAACCCCTAAGCTTTCAGAATGTCCAGGCAGTGATGATCCCTGTCTGGAGTCACTGGGTGCCAGGAATCAGTCAGTGCCAGTGGAATTCAACACACCCAGGAGAGAACCCCAAATAAAAAGAGGAAATACTTAAAGCAAAAAAATCAATAACAGTCCTGAGCAGCAGGAGGGAACTTCCAAATCCATCACTCAGCTGCTTCATTCTGTTTATACAACACTAGTTTGTTCTCAGAGCTTATTATATCCAGCATCCTTTCCAATTCGAGCAGAACAAACCATACCAAAACCATAACCAAAACACATGGTCTCCCTGCAATCTGGGCCATTATCAAGTGTGCTATTTTGAGTTAACACAATTATTAGCAAGGGTTTTGCAAACATTCTGGATGTAATTCAAAACAGGCGGGATACGCATCTGCCCGTATTTGCAGCAGAAACAAAGATGTGTTGAGGTCCTGTTGGCCTCCCTGGCAGTGCTTTATCAACCTCACAAGTGGGCTGAGATGTGGTGCCTGGATAGCAAACCTTACCCTTCCCAGCTGCCCCAGCAGCGCCAGTACAAGCAGCAGTGGGAGGCTTCCCACCTGCACATCCTCACTGAGACCTGCTTTGTGTCTTTCCAGCCTGCCCCAAACTGGCCATCCCTCATGAGTCCTTCCACAGGCTGTCTTCCCATCCCCATTACTCAGTTACTACCGGTCAAACCAGGAGACACCAGCAACAAAAAGACATTTTTCAGCCCGATATGATGCCAGCTAAACAACCCAGACAACATCTTTGCCTGGCATATCATCTTCTCCTATGCCTTCACCTTGCTACGGCTCTAGGAGGCCTCTCATACAGTCACGTGCCCATTTGTCCTACCTATATTGCTTCTCACCTAATTTCCAGTGAAATTCCTGGTTGCCATTAGCATGACTGTGCATACACAGCCTGCACAATGAAAGCAAAACAGCCTTTCATCCAAGGTGACACAGTTACCTTTCTCCCTGCCTTTCTACTGCATCTTTCAGAGCTGGAAACTTTAACTCCATTTGACTCCAAGCATTTAATTGAGCCACTTCAGCACATCAATGCCTCATCATTCCCTGCTCACTGAGAGGTTGCAAGAATGCACCTTCAGTACCTCTATCAACTGACTGTAGAGGGAGCATAGATCTCTAATTCCAGCACCTTATGTGCCCAAGATGAATTTGTATGAATCCACGCAGTCATGTGTGTTAACTGGTGCAAGTATTGAGGTCTGACACAGATGTCCTATTTGGAATAGTCACTGTATTTCTCTGGGCTTATCCAGCACCCAAGGGAACGGGCCTGGAGCTATTCTGGAAGAGAGACAAAAATCACCACATGCACAGGTTGCAGTGTAGAAATGCAGCCTCTTGAGCCCTCATAGAAAACCTGCCCTGTGTAAAGCCTCAGATGAGTTCTGCATCTCAGAACCCCACCATCAGACACAGCTTCATGAGAAACAAGTAAACCAGGTCTTTAAAAGGGGATTCCCAAATTCTTCTACCTGCCCCAAATGAGGACTCGATAAGGACCTCTCATCACTCACAAATAGCAAGAAGATGTCAATATTCAACATTATGGTGTGTTTTCACCGCTCTGGTTATGAGCACTGCCTTCATCTGCATTTCATCTGGGCCCTGGAACCACATCTGTTTTTTCCCCGTACAGTTATTGTACATGAAGCCATCAAGGATTTGTGTTTGTTTGCTTAAAACCTGTTTGCAGCCACGAGGTGTTGAAATTCACACTTCTTTTCAAGTGCTGGAGCAGCCCTTGGGGATGACACATTGCAAAAGCGAGGCCGATTGCTTTCCAGAAGGAGATAGATCATAAAATGAAATAGATGACAAAGAAAAATGGGCAAAAGCAAAAAGGGACAGTGCAAGGTGATAGCATAAGCAAGCAAAAAGCAAGCAAAGAAGAAATGAACAGCTCACCTCACCCATTCAATCCACAAAACTACTCAAATAAGGGCAGCAGCATTCAGTGGAAATGGCACAAAAGCACCATCATCCAGCTGCTTCATTCTTCTCTTATAAGGATGGACTTAGTATTAAACACTGCAGGTCCTTGTTAGAACATGAGGAACTAAGGCTGGCCACGCACCAGGAATCACAGTGAGTTTCTATCTGCATTTCAGTGCTCTGGACTTTGAACAAAATAACCCAACAGCTAAAACTACAACCCAGTTCCCATCTCTAAAATCCCATTTCTGCCCATCCTAGCAGTGCATTGCTGGGATTGTTCACTGTGAAGGTACCAGTGTGTCCTCCTGAAACAGACGTGATGCAAGCTCTTACTGCTTGGTGCGGAGAGGTATTCGAGCAGACACATTCTCTGAGCTATCAGCAATTAACTTCTATGTTGCTCAGACATAAGGCAGGAATCTGGAAGTTAAACTACCTGGCAATTTGTCTTCCTTAAAGTACACTGTAAGACTGACTTTTGGCTCCTGCTACAACACAGGGAACACTCCTACTGCCTGTGTTTGGTCCTGAATGGCACTGGCAAGCAGTGAAAGAGGAATCTTCCTCACAGCAGCCTTCCAGTGTCTGAAGGGGGCTACAAGGATGCTGGAGAGGGACTCTTCATCAGCAACTGTAGCCACAGGAAAGGGGTGATGGGTTCAAACTGAAACAGGGCAAGTTGAGGTTGGATCTAAGGCAGAAGCTCTTCCCTGTGAGGGTGCTGAGGCGCTGGCACAGGGTGCCCAGAGGAGCTGTGGCTGCCCCATCC
>JANRGW010006079.1:0-19875 GCA_024733675.1 Psilopsiagon aymara
CTGGACTTGCTCCAACAGCTCCATGTCCTTCTTATGTTGACACCAGAACTCCACACAGTGCTGCAAGTACTGTGTTTTCATAGAGACCAGCCACAAACCAAAGGCAGCCATAGACAACATATTTGGCCAATTTTGAAATATATTTGAGACTGATGATTTTTATGCTGCTTATTTAATTTTTTTTTCAATTTTTTTTGTAATTTCAATGTATTTAAGTAGAGGGTTATGGAGACAGATAAAAGGCATTCAAAGATTTGCTAACAATAGTTGAATTATAGTTGGATACACTACATTTGGCTTTAGCAGAGTATGAAGTATTTTGCAACAGTTGTACATTTTATGGCAGCCTGCATTTGCCGATTCAGGGTCTTATCCAGCAGGCATTCCGTATTTGACAGACTGCAAGTGCGGACCACACAAACTAAGTATTAACTGGAATCTTTTGCTAGATGTATGTGCAGCTGCAGGGACTCATCAGACATTTCCAAAGGAGATATTAAGAAAATTAGGAACATTTCCTATTAGACATTAGGAAGAAATTCTTTACTGTGCTGAGGCGATGGCCCAGGGTGCCCAGAGAAGCTGTGGCTGCCCCATCCCTGGCAGTGTTCAAGGCCAGGTTGTACACAGGGGCTTGGAGCACCCTGCTCTAGTGGAAGCTGTCCCTGCCCGTGGCGGGAGTTGGAACTGGATGAGCTTTAAGGTCCCTTCCAACAAAAACGGTTCTGTGACTGAGAAACCCATAAAACGCACAAGAGCTCTCTCTTTGGTAAGGAAAGCACCGTCTCCATGCCCATCTGTATGCAGACATACCTTGCATAAAACTTAAACATGTAAATCCTGATTCAGGCACTCAAAAAGAGTTCCCACAAAGCCCAGTGCCACACACTTCTTGAAGAACAGAGCAAATATTTAATGAACTGAGAATGTTACAGTCCCAGGTTAACAGCACAGCTTGTCTATTCTTAACCAACCTTTTCTTTAGATAAAGCCCTGATCATCCGAGCTGTGATGCGCCTGTCTGATTTATGACCCATGCCATCTTCTGTGCCCCTCCTGCTTGGCATTTCTTCTGCTTGTTTATGAATAGGCATAGCTTTTCCAATCACACACATCAGCTTTGTCTCCAGAGGAGCCAGTTCTAAGTGTTCCTTAGGAAGAAAGAATATTATTCTTGTGCAATTACATAGAAAAGCAGCTTTCTTAAAAAAAAACCCAATAATTTTCCTTTATAAAGCAATGGTAAAGATGCTGCCCTGGGGTTGTTCCTTGGGTAATGTTTGTGTTAACAGACTTGGTTTACCAGCCTCCTCATTTTAGGAGAGTGCAGCCCTAATGCCCTCCTCTTCCCGTGTGTTTTCACCTATATCCCTTTCTCTGCAAAGCACATTCTGTCTCAAGTTCAGGTCTGTGAGAAGAATTAAACTAATCCAACAGCTCACTGCTGCCAAAAGAGAGAGCTCCAAGGCCAGCCGCGTGCTTCCACCACGTCTGTGTAGGCGCTGGTCTTCTCCAAACCTCTGACTCACTTTGGTTGACTAACCCAACAGAAAAGTAATTCAGCAGAAGAAGAAAAGGGAAGTTTTGATGCTGGGTTAGTGAGTGAATCAGCTACAGGAAAAGCCAATGTGCACTATGGGTTCCCTAAGAGCAGGAGCAGCAGCATACAGCCAAAGCCAGAGAGATGGAAGGAGGAACACTACAGTGCAATTCTTGAACCACCTCTATTTAACAAATGGGTTCTTAATAGTTGCTAATGGACCTCCACTGTCTGCAATTGTACCTTCACTCCTGGGAATGACTGTCAGCAGCACCTGCAGCCCTCAGTGGGGTGGGCTCTGCAGTGCTAACAGCAGGAAGAAAGAAGTAAAATGAGTGTTCAACTCCCAGGGTGACACCAGAAGGAAACAAACATGTGGGGAGATCTGCTTTGGTTAAATGTTCATTTCTCTGTATGACTTTTCAGGATACAGCCACTCCTTAAGTTAGACTCTGTTCAAAGCAACAGGGTCTTTTCTCTGAACACAAGTTGCAGGGTATTAATCAAACTAATGGCAAATTTCTAGGAAAATAGCCATGGGGTTTTCTGGTTTTCTTTAAAATCCCCTAAGGTCATGACTGAGTAAGTTTGAATTGAATATTCAAGGGTAAAGAAACCTGGAGAAGTGTCTTCACACAGCAAGCCCTGCAGTCTGCACCATGTCTGTAGCATCTGCTTTAATCTGCAGTAGAAATTGATGATGTAGAGCAATATATTTTCTGAGAGTACTTAGCTTGTTTAGAAATGTATTCAAGTTTTCATTTCATTTCAAGGCCAGGTTGGACGAGGCTTGGAGCAACCTGCTCTAGTGGAAGGTGTCCCTGCCAGTGGCAAGGGGTTGGGACTGGATGAGCTTTAAGGTCCCTTCCAGCCCAAACCAATCTGGGAATCTGTGATCCACAACTTGAATATAGAATCAAAGGCACCTAGGAAGCACTTTTTGCAGCCTGGGATCAAGGATCTCCCAAGGCAGGTGCCATCACTTCTTTTGAAGGAAGGTCTCTCTGCCTTGGGAGATCTCTCTGCCTATTTACATATAATCTGTACCTTTTTATTTTCTCAACCCCTGTATCTTGCACCCAGGAACACCTTCATCCTGGTTTTCTGTTGAAGGAATACATTCTTTTTTGACTCTTTAATGCTACTATGCAACATAAATTCTGAAGGACCATGGATGAGTCTGTGCAATCCACATATAGTGACATCCAGAATTCTGTCTAGGGGGAATTTCACCCGGACACTTGTGTATGCTGATTCCTAAGACACCAAAACGATGTGTCTCTGGTACCAGAAGTGCCCTAAGGTATCCAAACCATCTGCTGATGCTGGCTGACATGACACAGAACCCATGCTTTTCTGGCCCAGCATATGAAGGAAAAGGAGTGTCCTTACCATCTCAAATAGCCTATGGTTACACATCTGAATTGTACACCTGGTAAAAGAGATGGGAGTTTTTCCTGCCATGACACCAGTAGGAATAGAACCCTCCTGGCAGTAAGCTCATGCTCTGTATTGAAAGATGTTTCAGTGAGAGACTCAATTACTTGAATTCATACCTGGAAATCTTTTCCATCTTTATAAAAGAGGCTGCCCGGGGTTGGAGTGAGTGACTGTTCCCGTATCTCCTCATCACTCTCTTGAGGCTCTTCAGTGTTTGATGTAGACTGAATCTTTGGAAAGGCTTTTGTTTTCTGACAGGAGTCTGTGGCACTTCCGAGGCTTTCATCCCCATCTGCCTCTGCTGTTTAAGGGGAAGAATGATGTGTATGGAATTGTTAAGCTTTATGAAGACCAGAATTAGTATGAGCATTGCCAGCAATCCTTAATGTGGCTTGGCCAGTGCAATGCAAAGAACAGCTTGGGAAGACTTTTAATTGGCAAGCCAAGCCAAATGTGGAGTTTGCCTGGGACAAGGACTTGACTCCAGGTTACTGGAACAAAACCTTCTCCCAGTAACTACTGTAAAGGCCTAGTAAAGGTAATACAGCTGAACTGCTCAAAATAAACATATATCCAATTCAAAAGCCTTAGTCAACATGTTTGCTGGTGTCTGATAGCTCCAGAAAGGTCCACTTGTGTTCATGTATCCGTAAGTATATGGCTTCAGTTTTTGCAGCTTACCTCTTTGATTTAATTTTGTCCTTTCTTCCCCCCACTTTCTTCTACTCACACAGAGATGTAAAATAAAACATGTGAAAATGCCCTGAACAGACAAGCACTCACATGGTCCTTCTTGCCTAATGGTACATCCTTCTTTTGGGCACACCTACCAGAATAAGTAGAGATTCAGCCCAAATTGAGTGCTGCTTACCAGGATGCTCAGTTCAGGCTGAGCTCCATGTAGCTTCATCTGCTGTTGCTAGGGATTCATTTATCATTTAACTCCAGTGTATCTCGGTGTCAGAATGAATGTAAAGTGCAAGTGAAAGTTGTTCGAGAGTAGCCTCTCAGGGACAACATACAATGAAGTTATGGTGACTCGGATCAATAAAGAACAGACTGGAGAGGGTCCAAAGAAGGGCCACAAAGATGTGCCAAGGACTGGGAAGCTGGATGAGGAAAGGCTGAGAGAGCTGAGACTGTTCAGCCTGGAGAAAAGAAGATTCAGGGGAAACCTTATCAGCATGTTCCAGTATGAAAAGGGTAGCTAAAAAGACAGAGACTCCCTTTTTACAAGGAGTTGTATGGAAAAGATGGGGGGTAATGGGGACAACTTACTCCTGGGAGATTCTGACTGGACACAAGGGGAAAACTTATCCCAATAAGAATGATCAGCCATTGGAATAATCTCCCCAGGGAACGGGTGGATTTCCCAATATTGAACACTTCTAAGGTTTGGCTGGACGTGGTGCTGTGACATCTAGTCAGGGTCATGCTTTGCTTAGAAGGGGCAGACCAGATGACTCTTGAGGTCCCTTCTAACCTGGCATTTGGTGATTCTGTGATTAAGAAATGAATCATATCTTCATAAAAGATGGCCAGTCCTGTACCCACATTCCAGGTGAGGTCTAGATTCTACAATTTAAAAACCAATTTCATTTTTAAGACTGTATTATAGGTAGATTGTGGGTTTGTCTTCTTAACACCAGCTACAGTCTATCATTGCTGTGGTGGCTGCAGTTAAGTGGGAAATCAAGTGTTCATCTTGTCAAACATCAGTTTGATAATAAAGAAATAAAGAGCATATAAATGTTCAGTAACTCATCAGTTCTTAGAAGCTGCACGCGCCTTACCTGCATACTCGCTATACTCTACTGCTTTCATTCCATCCTTAAGAAACTCATCTGGCAAGCCAGCTGCAAGATGCCTATGGAATTAAAAGATAAAGCCATATTAAAGGCCTGAATTGGCTTTCTGAATTGTCCTGTGCAATGTTTTCGGGGAAGGACACCCTTTCTCAAGGCTATTTGCTGCTTAACCACAAAGGCAGAATGGTACAATGGTTTAAAAATGCACTGGAGGCAGCCAGGTAGCTTAGTGGCTAAAAAGCTGCTCTTTCTTATTCTTAGTGCTTCAGTTCAACTGTGTTCATGAGACTAAAAGAAAACAAATGTTAATAGTCTCCAGTCAGTCCAAGACTCAAACCACAGCTGGCACCTCTCACTTAAAAGAAGTCCAAAGTTTAGAGAGGAGAGAAAAATGGTCAGTTCTTAAGACTTGGAACCTTTCTTTGCAATATGGCTGAAATCACTGGACTGGGACTGGAAAATGGAGATGGATCATTCCTATTGTTACACTGTGCTTTTGATACCATTCATGTTGGTTATTTTGGGGTTAAATTAATCTTTCTCTAGGGAACAAGATAATTTCAATACAAAAGGAACTAATACTACAGACACCTCTACAGATAGAAATATCCCAAAGCCTCTTCCTTACTCGGTAGCAGGTCATCTATTTCATTTGAGATTGCAAAACACTGTTTATTTGCATATTAATCTTCATATCCTTAAACATTTTGCCAACAGAAGGGGAAAATCTATTACTCAGCGCTTGGTCTGAGACAATTACGACAGAAAGAAACTATTTCCAAGCCCCAGTGGTCTCCCCACTAAAAGAAAGTGTCTCTTAAGAGATTATTGAAGACCCCAGTTTCTTCCCTGAATTTTGGTCATGAGGTTACAATGGCACTGGCATTCTTCAGATAAACAAGTCCTACACATACCCGATCAAATCCTGCTTCTCCTTAAGTAGAAAACTGCCTTGGCTTTGCTATAGGAGAACCCAAATAGCTTTAAAGGCTGAAGGCAGCATTATCTTTTAAAAAGATGAATCACTTCTGAGTCTGTCAAGGCTTCATTTTACCTGGGTACTCCTAGATACTCAAGTCTGCTATCAACCAGTTTTGCCACTAAAGCAATATTTTCTTCTTCCAGGAGTTGAATGGAGGCTTTCAAATCACTCACTTCCTTTCGGTACAGCTTAACCTTTTGACAACGAAAGCAAAAATAATAAATAGGATCATCTTAGAAAGGCTATACCCATTGTGGAAAGATTTCACAGTGACTATCTTAATAGCACATATTTTGCTATAAAAGGTTGAGAAACAGTGATACATTTTCAGGAAAGGGGAGGCCTCTCTGGTTCTTTCACACCTTTATTAGAGCCCTTTACTGGCACAGTTCTGTCAATCAGAGACACACATTTGGACCCTGCAACCCTGAGAGCGAAACCTTCTCATATAGCCACATAGGTCTGGTAGATAGAAGCTCTGCATTTTATTTTCTTGCTTTCACATCAGAGCTTGGAGAGAGAAAGCCCTTAAAGTTCATCCAGTTCCAGCCCCCTGCCATGGGCAGAGATCCCTTCCACTAGAGCAGGTTGCTCCAAGCCCCATCCAACCTGGCCTTGAACACTGCCAGGGATGGGGCAGCCACAGCTTCTCTGGGTCCCCTGTGCCAGTGCCTCAGCACCCTCAGAGGGAAGAGCTTCTGGATGTCTAATCAAAACCTCCCCTCTGTCAGGTTAAAGCCATTCCTCCTTGTCCTGTCCCTACAGGCTCTTGTAAAAATTCCCTCTCCAGCTTTCTTGTTTCAATACAGCACCACCAGAACTTTAATGCAATTCAAATGTACACTCTCCAAATACTTAGATGGTTGAGACTTTACACTACAGAGTATCCCCATCTCTGTAGATACAAATACTTAACTGCTTGGGCAGGAAAACAGGTCTTTCCTTTGTGAACACAGATGTTCATCTTTACCTTTATTCTCTACATACACTGTTTGCTGCTCTGGACTGCAGAGTAATTATAGGAAAATTGCTTTCCTTTTCCTTTGAAAGTCTTTAGAGGCTCATCACTGGAACCTGTTATGACTGTAGGCTACGATGCTGGAAAACTGAACTACCATGATCAACTGTACACAAGTGATGCTCTTACCTCTTCTTTTAGCCAGGCATTCTCTTCGATTTCTCTGCAGCTGTCTTTGTCTAAGTATCTCACAGCATTCTGAGGAAACACAATGTGAGATCTCATCTGAAAGCAGGACTTTGGCAGTGCTGCAGACTATTCAGAACTTCTGCTCTTTAGCAGGAAGCAACTAAGAAACATCCACACAGCAGCCTGTAGCTTCCCCTGAAGGATCACAAGGGGATTTAGTCCCCAGGGCCACATGTGTCTTCTCCATCATCCTGACTAGTGCAGTTTATATGTCAAATAATTAACCAAGGTTTTAATTTCACATATTAAAATAGGACATTCCCTTTTTACCTAACAAGTTCTGCTATGTTCCCATTACAGCCCAAATCTTCCTGTTTTCAAGAAATCAAAGCTTTAGCTATTAAAAAACCCCAGGCAAAATCACAAATGAATCAGAACTGATCCATGACAAGTGACTTAAACATGCAGAGGTCCATGCTCATGAGCCAAAGCTACAGTTATTGATGTTTGTAAGTGGAAAGGAACAACTGGAGGGAGGAAATCACCTGTAGATCACATGAACACAGTTCTTTGGATTATATTCTCACATGATTGAATATACCAGCACTGAAATCAGAGAATTTAAATACCTAATTGTCCCAAGCAATGATTTGTATTGAAATACACTCTGCATTTTGTGAGTGTAAGAAGACCTCACTATAAATACTTTGAAAATCAGCTGGCAGACATGACCCTATATGTGTGTATATATATATATATATACACACATATACATGTGTATCAATAAACCTAGATTTTACTGCAGTCTGCACTATTTTGGCATTTCAAATGTTTTAAAGTAAGTAAGTTTAAAAGTACTTTTCAAACTGATGTGTATTTCAATGCAGACAATCTCTTAGTGTGTTAATTGTTGTTTGAAGTCACAGCAAAAGTGACCTGCTCTTGAACAAGTGAAGTCAGTGCATGGTGCCTGTTTCCCATACCTTGCTTGGAAAATGCCCTCACATCTATTCATTCCTAGTCTGATGTAAAACCAAAAGTACATGGGTATATAATAACCAGTGTCATGTCTGGTAAGAAAATGTACATTTATTTTACTCTCAAGTTATAAGAAAAGTTCCAAGTCTTAATTCAAGTGAAAATAATTATTACTGCAGAGTACAGGATCCTAAGTATGATACAGTTAGCACCTGTAAAAAGGCAGAAGGAATACCTCAGGGGCCTGTTCCTTAACTAAGTCCATGTGCTTTGAAATCAGTCTGATATTTTCTTCTTTCATTGCTTTCAAAGCATTTCTGTAATAGTCTTCAAAACAAACAAAATAAAGAAATCAGAAATCATTATTTGACATCCATTTCTCCTGACAACAACTAGATAATTGGCATTTAATAGATAAACTAGAATTTATCAGCCAGCATCACACAGAGTCATAGAATGGTTTGGGTTGCAAAGGACCTTAAGATCATCTAGTTCCAACCCCCTGCCATGGGCAGCGACACATCATCCCAGACCATGTCGCCCAAGGCTCTGTTCAACCTGGCCTTGAAAACTGCCAAAGATGAGGCTGCCACAGTTTCTCTGGGCAACCCATTCCAGCACCTCACCACCCTCACAGTAAAGAAGTTCTGCCTTATGTCTAACCTGAACTTCCCCTGTTTTAAGTTTGAACCCATCATCCCTTGACTATTGCTACAGTCCCTGATGAAGTCCCTCTCCAGCATCCTCGTAGGCCCCCTTCAGATATTGGAAGGCTGCTATCAGGTCTCCACACAGCTTCCCTTCTCGAGGCTGAATTTATTTAGCTCCCAGCTCTAGTCACTTGCTGTTTAATTATTTCATCCTTCCCTTTGGTTGTTTTGTGCAATGCAGAACAGCCCCCCGCTGCTTGGGGTTTTGTTCTTTTGGAGTGAATGAGATTGTGATAGTTTTCTTTGAAGGAAAGTACTTCATACTTGTTCCAGAGGCTTGAAATTCAGCCTAGCTCTGCACTTGTGTTGCAGACAGCCTATTGCAGGCCTGGCTGTAAATGTTCATGGACCCAATGTAGAGTCAAAGGCTGTCAAATATGAAAGGTGCATTAGTTGTGCATTAGTTTGCAATTTAACACAGTAAAAGCTGGCCTGCTGTAATCAACCTACCATCTAGACTTGGCAGAATGAAATGGAAGTACTTACAGACTATTATTGATTCATCTTTTCATTCTTTCACACAGCTAAACAACCTGAGCTGTGCTGGGAGAATGCAGAAAAGGAGGAACTCTTCACATATACTTACTGTTTCTAAGGAGGCTATTTGCCCTAACTCTCACAGCAACACTGTTCTCCCCACACCTCACGTAAGTGTAGGGCACTCTTTTGTTTCCTCTCCCCTCCAGCAATTTTGTCTAAACTGTCATCTCCAGACCACATGAACTATGCCAACATCAAGCCCTACAGAGACAGAAACCTCTTCACTTACGGTTATTTTATTCCATAAGCCTGTTACACATTAGAGAGTGAAAAAGCCCAGTTTGCTCCTGCATTGCTCTGTCAGCTTGTTAGATTTATTTCTCTTTGGGTTTGGGTTTGTTTTCTTTTTGATAGGCTGGAAGACTGTACTCCTCAGCCACTTTGTATGTTAGATTTTAGGAAGCTGAGTAAAATAGACTGCTAACATCCAGTACTGGCAGCATCATTCAGCAGTATGTTAACTAGCCAACTGCTATATGTACCTCTTTAACAGTCTTTCTATAAATACTCTTCCATTCGATCAGAAATTGAACCCTGTGACATGCAGGAGGTCAGACTGAATGTTCCTATTGGATCATTCTAGCATTCTATATAAAAGCCCATTCCCTTTTTCATGTCATAGCTCAGCAGCTGTATAGCAAAGTTTTAGATTGATTCAGAGCATGGAAAACACATAATGAAAAATATCAACCTCTCCTGAATACAGACATGGATATCTGACAAGCTATCTGATGATGCAGAAAGCACAGTGCAGGTCTTAACTGGGATCAAGTATGTTTCAAAAGACAAAAAGATATCTGGCTCTTATCCACACTACTTGATGCCTGATAATGGTTGGCACGGAATATACAGAGACCCTTAGAGCAGTGTCACTGCCTGTTACTACCAGCTGCTTGGCAATGGCTATGCATACTGAGAGGGACATAAAGGAGGAAAACCAGAACATCCTTGTCGTGTTGGGAGCATGGGATATGTAACAGCAAAAATATTTAAAAGGCTTTAAAATCGTGCAGTAGTAAAGAAACCTTTGTGAAGCACTCAACAGCAGAATACATAAGCTCTCAAATTCATTCCACTGTTGTGTCAGAATTGAAACTGTTCCCAGTATTTGTATATGTCTGTAGTGGCAGTTTTGCAGGGCCTCATCCATGGGACTATACAGGGCTCAGAGCACTGGCACAACAGCTCCCTCTACTTCTGCATTTCAACCATGCTCAGCTGAAAAGACTTCCAGAATGAGCTCATAGCACTTTCCCATCAAAAGAGTTTTCCACATATGAAGTGCTTGGAGCATGATGAGAAGCAACAAGAGCAAAGTCAGTGTTTTCCAGCATGACTGCTGAGGGAGTCCTATGTGTACGTGACCTCAATAGATGTAATTTATATGTAGAAACTTGCTGTCCTTCACAGGAACAGTTTTTAGAAATGGGTTGAGTGTATTTGACAAGGAAGTTGTCAAGAAACAAACTGATCAGTTTCTTGAAGTGTTCATAATTCCTGTGACTTTGTTTCTTTAATAAAGGGACTTTCACAGCGAAAGAGAGAGAGGGAGAAAGAAAGAGAGAAATAGATTAAAAAAAAAAAAAAGAGGAAAAAAAAGGAGAAATAGATAAAAAGGAGAAAAGAAGAGGGAAGAAATGGAAAGGGAAGGGAGGGGGAAAGGAAAGGAGAAAGGGGAAAGAAGAAAAGATAAAAGAAAGGAGAAAGGGGAAAGGAGAAAAGAAAGCAGAAAGCAAAGACGAAAGAAAAAAGGAAAGGAGAGGGGAAAAGGAAAGGGAAAAGAATAGAGGAAGGGAAAGGGGAAGGAAAAGGGAAAAGGGAAGGGAAAGGGGAAAGGGAAATGAGAAGGAAAGGAAAAGGAAATGAAGGGAAAAAGAAAGGGGAAATGAAAAGAGAAAGGAAAGGGAAAAGGAAAAGAGAAAGGGAAAGGAAAGGGAAGGGAAAGGCTTTCCATTTTACACAATTATGCAGCCCACCTCAGGTACATTGTCTTGGAAAACTTCATAGAAATTATCAGAATATGACTTCAAATTACATATATAATTTAATTAATTTGGGCAAGTAATAGACAAGAAGCCTCTAAGATTTGCTTTAAACCAGCTGTAAAGCAAATCTTTACAGCTGGTAACTGACCAAAAATGTTTATAGCTGTAAACTGACCTGTAGCTCTGTGGAAAACATCTTTGACTTCTTTAATGTCATTTTCCAGACTCATAATCTTCTTAGCTTCTATTTTACTTCCTACATTTTTGTACTCCAAGCAGTCATCTTTCTCACTCTGCTTTACTGAGATTTTTTGGTTAGTTTCTTCAATTTGGGAGTGCAGATCTATGAAAATCAGAATAACAGACGGCAGGCTCATTACCAACTTCTTGAACTGATAGTTCATAACTCTTACTTCATCAAAATCTTTAATAAAGGCACTTTCAGTGGGATTGGAGAAAGAAGAGTGCTTCCTCTACCCCACAATACATTACAACATGATGGCCTCTTGCACTGTCAAGGGCCACTGTCATTGCTGAAAACAGCTTGATCTTCTTCTGCCAAAGAGAGCCAACAGTTCTCACTGAAATGTAACCAAATGCACATGCGTGTCCCACAGAGAATCACAGGGATGGTAGCCAAGGCTCTCAACAATCAAAACTGGTAATTTTTATTGCCATCATAATCTTCCATTGAAGCCATTGGGTTTTGATGACTTGCCACTGCACTTGCACAGTGGTCTACATCACTTGGAAGGAACAGATTTACTTATATACCCTCCTCAGTCTCATATCACATTGAGAGAGCTTGATTTTGAGGCAAAAAGCTTTATGCTTCAACAAGGAAGTTGAATCTTGATTTAAAATACAAAAAGAAGTACTAAATCCCAAGGGTGTCAACTGCAACTTCCACAACTCACAGCACACCTTCCAGAAGTTGTTCTTTGTCCTTAACATACTGCCATGTTGCTATCAGCGACTTCTCCACATCATCCCTAGTTACAACCTCCTTCTTATCTCGTCCTTTCTGCTCTTCTTCTATTTGCTCCAGTAAGCGCCTGGTGCGGGCCTGCAGTTCCTTCTTCAGCAGCTCATACTATGAAAGAGCAGAAGAAAAAGCATGTATAAAACCAGTTTCAAATTAGTTTTTAAAGTGACAAGTGTAAGTAGTGAAGAAAAGTAAAATCTGACCCAGTGCCAGGGTGCACTTCAAAACCACTCAGCTAAACATCTCTCCATCTTGGTCCTACAAAGATCCTGGGGAGGAACTCTTTATTAAGGGAATGTAGTGATAGAACAAGGGGTGATGGGTTCAAACTTAAACAGGGGAAGTTTAGGTTAGATATAAGAAAGAAGTTCTTTACTGTGAGGGTGGTGAGGCACTGGAATGGGCTGCCCAGAGAAGTGGCAAATGCTCTATCCCTGGCAGTGTTCAAGGCCAGGTTGGATGGAGTCTTGGATGACATGGTCTAGTGCAAGTTGTCCCTGCCCATGGCAGGGGGGTTGGAACTGGATGATCTTAAGGTCCTTTCCAATCTTAAGTATTCTATGATCCTGTATTCAAAAAGGATGGAGCAGAAGGGAGAGTGTGCAAGTCTCAGAATTTTCCTCAGTAACTTCAAGACTACTACAAGGATACAAGAGACAAATGACTGCTGGACTTGGTGCAGAACATCAGTAATCATAGATTCTTTCTGGTACCCTTGTAGGCCTCCTGTGGGTCAGTTTTATAACAGTATTTATTTGTAGAAGTTATTTACTTCACGTTGATACTTGATGAGAATGTACCAACTTTATCTAGAAATGTCATCAGTCAATCAGATCACTTTCATATACCCATAGTAGAGAGTCTTGTAAAGAGCTGAAATTAATTATACTGACTGATTCCACAACTGTGATTATAACCCCTTACCATGGCCCTCTCAAGTGACACTCAAGTTACGTGGTCAGTAATTTCAAATATGCATGCTCTCAACGGATACCATAACTGTCACAGTGACTGTTCAGCACAGAGTCTCAAGCATTCATCACTTCTAGATGGATTAACTCTAAACTACGCAGTAATACTAAGGAAATAAAGAATGGAGCTCAAAGAACTGTAAAAACATGGGTAAATTAAGCAAATAGTACTTCAAGTATGCCCTGAAGTATGCACAGCCTAAAATATGAAGGAATCGTTTTGAGACCATGAACAAGCAGCAAACTGGGGGAAAGACCATAGGAGACTTCAGATGTCTGCAGAGAGAAGTACCAAATGATACTTCCACTGATAGTTAAGGCCACAAATGAAACACCATCCATGCTTCAGAACAGAATGTAACACCAGGGAAAGCTAAACAGATGGATATCTGAACAGATACAGGGCAAGTATCAGCATGTGAAGGATAAAGAGGCAGTTTTCCTGCTATAGGAAGTGGTGCAGCCTGCAACAGTGCTCAATCACGTAATCCAATTTAAGGATTTTTTGAGCTCTTTATTTCATTAGGTAACTGTATATACCTACTTTCAAAGTTCAGTGTCTCGGTCATCAGATGCCATATTATGGTTCTTTATATAAAGTTCTTTATATACAGTTCATATGTACAGTTCTTTAAAGTGTCACTCAGGTGCCACCAAGAGTCACATAACCTTGTTCTGAAACGGACCACAAAAAAATCTTTATCCACAGGAAAGTGAGTCTTCTCCAAGCACTGCCAAAAACTGCAGCTAGACAACTGCATGATATTCACTCTTTTGCTCTGTTTTCACTGCAACCAAGTTTGTAAGAATTAATAAGCTCTCACAGAAACCTGTGCAATACCATTACCTCAGAAGTAAATCTCAATACTTGGTTAGATCTGCTGATACTACTTACAGAAATGAAGTTAATACTGTTTATTCTTTGTGTACTGAAACCATAGAATCATAGAAATATTGCAGTATTGTTTAAAAATGAACATCTGATGATACTGCAGCACAGTTACCTACTGAAAGGGAGCTGCTGACCCGTGTTTGCTGCAGAGTAAGATTAAATATTTAAGTAGTTACTGAGGATACATTGATAGAATCATAGAATCACAGAACAGTTTGATTTGGGAAGGACCTTAAAGCTCATCCAGTTCCAACCCCTGCCACAGGCAGGGACACCTTCCACTGGAGCAGTTGCTCCAAGCCCCTGTGTCCAACCTGGCCTTGAGCACTGCCAGGGATGGGGCAGCCACAGCTTCTCTGGGCACCCTGTGCCAGCGCCTCAGCACCCTCATAGGAAAGAACTTCTTCCTTACATCTAATCTAAATTAGATTGGAGAACATCTTCACTAAACTCACTTTACCTTACTGCTGTGCCCTATTCTACAATGCTCTACTTCTGCAGCTCCTTTTTTGCATATTATATTTAGGACATTTACACTTTTGCTACATTTCATTCAGATAACACTTTAACTTTCAGCACTTCTAAATCTAGTTTCACTGACTGTAGGAAATTCACTGCAAGGGCTAATTTTAGTCAATGTAGTATTAGGCTTAAAAGAATAAAATTGAATCTGTGAGTTAAAACACCACATATAAAATGCGCTGGGAGAAGGATGCAGGGCCACTTACTCTTTCATAATATTCTTTGTTCTTTTCTTCCAGTTGTTTCAAAGCAAGCAAAACCTTATCAATTGCTTCTTCTTTTGTCTCAATTCTGCAGAGAAAGAGTAGAGACATTCTTATATAAACAGAGAGGGATGTTATTTAAACTAGGTTAGAGGTAAATACAACTGAAATGTTTGTGTATCATATTGACTCATCTGGGTAGATACCACTGTCTGCTTACTACACATAAAGAAATTATTTCCCATATACATCTAGACCTTCAGGAGAAACAGAATCCCTGATTATTCTGCTCCTTGGTAACCGCTGAAGAGGATTTAGCTGGTTTCTTCTCTCTGGGTGCAGTTTAGCTGACCTATTACACAGGTCTCTTTCAGAACAAGATGGTTTGTGCCCCAGAAATATTTACTTCTGTGTGACAGAGGCAACTCAGTCAGAGTCAGATACAGCTTAGCTGAATCCCAAACTGGAGAATTCAATGGAATTCAATTCTTCTGGAAATGTGGCTTGTTGACCTTCATAACCTGCATTTGTACACTAAGAACTTGTCAGCCTTTAAGAAGCACTAAGGGAATAGGGACTGCAGCCTGAGTAGTATCCTCTGAGTATGTTTATACATTTTTGCCAGAGAACTAGCTCGCTGCTTTCACAATGTTCATAGACTACTTTGCCACAGCTGTAAAATAAGCGTTTTTTTATGTGTTCTCTCTTCTAGAATGAGAAACACTGGGTTGCAAATAGTGTCTATTTGCAAAATTCTCTATAATCTTTCCCTCTGATCCCAGAATTCATTCACCAAATGGCACAATGGAGCAAATATTACAACTATCACAGTATCTTTCACTGTTTCAACAGCTATTGTTCCTTGAGGTTTTGTTTTGGGGCTTTGGTTTTTTGCCCCTCCCCATTGTATTAAGTCGTTTTAAAAGATCACTTTTTCCTGGCTAAGTTTGGATCACTCAGTCATTGAAGGTTACTAGATTTACATCTGGTGCCAATATGTTCCACAATATCCTTCAGGTTTTCTAATCAGTACAAGGATATCAGAGAGACTAGAGCAGAGATATGGGGATATGGCTACAGCAAAAATCTATCACTCATTAGGCAGAGGTAACAGCTTGGCCATACAGTGTTATCTCTTAAATGACCTGCCATTTTAAATCATTGCTGTAGTTAAAATACTACTATGGTCTTCATTTCTGCTACTTTAATATTTTCCATGAAGTAGCAGTCTGTATCCATCACTTAGTTAATGTAAGAAAAATTATATGAGTAGAATTTGCTATTTTCTCTGCTACATATTAGAGCTTTCCTCTTTATATTATAGTTCTATGGTATTTCTCGGGTGAAAGCTACAAACCAGTTAGACTGATGATACTGTTTTCTTCAACTATGTGTACTGGGTTCCATCTAGATAATTGAAGCATCCAGAAGCAACACTCCACTACCATGACAGTTTTGTCAGTCATCTGTTGGATGTTACTAAGAAAAATAATTCATGGGACTGTTATTCCTAAACAATCCTGAAACAGTAATCTGTACTGGAAGTGCAAAATAACAAACTCACTACAGAAACCATGCTTCAACATACAGAGAAAAGCAGGAATGGAAGTTAAATAAATACTACACACTTGATAATTCCTAAAGCAGAATGTGACAGAAACTCACTTGTATGATACCTGGCAGTGTTCAAGGCAGTGTTGGACAGGGCTTGGAGCAACCTGCTCTAGTGGAAGCTGTCCCTGCCTGTTGCAGGGTGTTGGAGCTGGATGAGCTTTAAAGTCCCTTCCACTCCAAGCCATTCTGTGATGCTATGATTATGCTGTTTGTTCAACCAAGTGTTACAGAGAAGTTACAGATTATAGAGGTGAGGACAGACAGCAAGAGGGAAAGAGAAGAGAGAGGAAGAAAGAAAAATACAGCAAATCAACTCAGGCTCTGAAATGGAAAAGTTGTCTTTGTTATCTGCTTTATTCATTCACATATTCTTTATCAGTGAAAAGTTAAATATCTTAAACCTACTGAAACTCTAGTAAGGATTCTGGGACGGCTGATTCAGGGTCTGTAAGTTGCTCTTCTGGTTTCTCCTCTTCCTTCTTTTCTTCCATGCTTTTTGGTGCACTTGTGGTAGAAGATCTAAAGGGGAGGGAAGGGCAAGCAGAAAATAAGGAAAAAATAAAGAGAAATTAAAGATTTCTAAAATGTCATATGTTCACCAGACTTTGTCACTTGAGACAAGTTCCTAACAGTTCTGAAATAAACAAAAAAAAGAGAGGATCTTTTTGATAGCAATAATACTGCCCAGGATAGCACTCAGGCCCTTGGTTTTGTGACATGCTGAAGTGTTGCCCTGAGCTGGAGAACAGTGGCCTCTGTCGCTAGCTACTAGGTTTTACATTCTTGCAAATCAAGCAGTTGTTCCTTTTCCAGTCCTTTGTCTCTGTTTCTCCATTAGACTTCTTTTATCGTGTCCCCTTGTTAATATGCATCTCTTTCCCTCTCCTTCTGTTCTCCTAGCACTATGAATATTTGCCTTTCACTGCAACTCAGTTTTCATTGTCAGAGCCGGGACAAAACAGCTCTCTGAAGGGCTGTGCATGTCAGCAGTATTCCCTGGGCATGTTGTCACAACTGCCAACCTCAGGATTCAACTGACAATGAACAGTTCTGTAGTGGAACTGGTAGCATATATTATATAAAACAAAAGTCACAAGAAAAGGGCATTTATGAAGATTACTCACTTTTAGTGGTCACATGATTAAAAATGCCAGAACCAGATTAGTTCATGTAACATGGGAGGTTTTATTACAGAATGAATATAATCATTTTATGTAACCTGTTTTCATATTAAACTGCTTTTCTGCCTTCAAATTCTAACAGTTGTCACTCTGATAGCTAAGATTGATAACAACTAATAGAGTAACTAGTAACTAAAGTAATAACTGTGACTAAATACAGCAGGCTGGATACTTTTCCTATTAAAATGAGCCCAAGGAAACAGAAAAAAATCCATGCAAAGCCACATAACAAGCTTGCCGAATCAATGTAAAATCAAGGGAATGAAGTTAAAGTGACTATTGACAGACGCACTTTAATCCATAGGCTGGCCCTGAAGCAAGGCAAGGTCAGCTTTCTGTATCCAAAATAACTTCCTACCCTAGATGAGCAGTTGATGCCTGCTGCTGAAACAAGTGAGTGTGCTGAGGGCAGTGAGCACAGAAAGGTGTGTAAGAGGAATGCCCACTGTGAGGCAGCTCTCCAAGGGAAGTGAAAGAAAGGGTAAATATACCTTGGAGTCTATATCCCCACACAGCTCTTTACACCTTGGAATATCTTTCTTGTGATGTTTTGTCCAGAAGAATTTTATTCCCACTCTGCTGGGAACCTGCTTGTGCAGATTTTACCTGTTCTGCTGCTGAAGAGAAGTTCATACTCATAGGGACAATTGCCTAAAAATCACTGTCTTTGTACCCCTTGATTATTTATGCCACCGATACAGCTAATTCCATTTGCAGAAATCTGGAAACTTCTGACTCCCACCAGCAATACCCTGAACTTCTGAAATGTCCCACGTCAAAGTTTTAATAGTTGCTACACATTAATAAAATGTTTCTACTGGGGAACTTCAAGACCATCACCAAGTTACTTAGTAAACCTGACATTCACCGATCCAAGAACAAATCTTTTTGTACCTTAGCACCCACTTGAGCCTGAAGCCACATTATGTCCTTAATATTTATATGCAACCTTTGCAGATACCAATTTAATATGGAACTTTTCATGGAATCTTTTAACATCCTAAACACATGAGTGTTGTAAGATTGAGATATTAAAAGGAGACCAAGTAAATTAAGAAAAAAATCTCAGAAGTTTGACACAGCCTGTTTGGTAAAGGAAGTTTGGTACTTGTCTTCTGTACATCCCCTTAAAATTCCCAGCCCAAATGCACAAGTGCAGGACACATCCTTTAAATGTAACAAATCAGCCATTCTTCAGCACAGAATTAACTGGACTGGTATTGATTCACTTGAGCATTTACTTTACTAATTTTCCTCAGATATGTAAAATCAGTTCAGCAATGTCTGAAGAATTATTGTTGTTATTAGTAATTATTGTTTCTGACCTTCCACTGAATGGATAATCAACTCTCCTGCCTAAAGCTGGGCACAAACTGAATCATCCTGAGCAGCAGTACTTTGAAAAGGTTTTGGGTTTTCTTGGCACTCCAGCCTCAGATGAGCTCCAGTGATGTACTTATTGAATTCTTCCTGTGCAGGGAGCAACAAGAAAGCCTCCGAGCTGTACAAGGCAATAACAACATACCCTAATAACAGATTTGCTGGATTTTGCAAGCCACCAAAAACACATATGAGAGAAGGGAATATTTTTTGGGGGACTGAGAATTGTCTGCTGATTTAAACCATTTGCAGAGCAAAAGATCTATTTCTTCCCCCCAAGAGGTTATGACAGATCCCCCTTATCACTACCAGCACCTTCACAATTGATAACTACCCTGCCAGTACATCCTTAGAAGCAGCAAGGAGATCCCAGATACACTCACATTACTCCCTTGTATCTCAAGCAGCTGCCACTCAAGTAGCCTCCACTCCCTCAGTGCCCATCAGTATTACTTCAGCACCCTGCAGCCACACCATAACCCCTTCCTGGTCTCCAAAAGAGGGTAATGATTCCCTCTGCCCTCAGTCCCTTCCTACGCAATCCTTCCTGCATGCCCCTTCCATTCCTCACTGCCGCCTTCATCACCAGTGGCCAAACCCTTCACAGTGGCCAGCGCCCCCCTGTCCGCAGCCACCAAACCATGCTGTCACTGTCATCCTGTACCTAAGCTGCCACCGTCTGCTGTCCCCTGCCACTCTGAGCACCCACGTCCGAACAATTCCCTACACAGACAAGCTCTGGAGTGTCTCCCCTCACCCTACCACCACTCACACCCAAGTCTCCCTCACGGCCCTCAGCACCCCAAGGCCTACATGGTCAGCACCACCCCCGTCACCACTGCACGACACGCTGTCCTTACTCCCGGTCCCTCCGGGCTACCCCGCTCCGGTCCCCACCTGTACCCCCGCAGCACCCCCACGCTGTCGCTGTCCCGGTCCCGGGTCCCCCCTCTGCCCCGCCGCTACCGGAGCCCTGCCCGCGGTCAGTCAGGGCCCG
>JANRGW010006081.1:0-40795 GCA_024733675.1 Psilopsiagon aymara
TTCCATACCACAGCACGTCATGCCCAGGATGCAGAAATGGAGAGCAGAGACCTGGAAGGGTGGTGGGGGGTGCACTGGCTTGGTCGGGATGGGTATACGTGGTGAGCTGTTGTATTCTTTTCCCTTGTATTTCTCTTGTTATTATTTTTACTAGTAGTAGCAGTAGTGGTTTGCGTTATACCTTAGCTACTAAAGCGTTCTTATCTCAACCTGTGGGAGTTGCAATCTTTCGATTCTCCTTCCCATCCCTCCAGGAGCAGAGGAAAGAAAAAGCAGGAAGTGAGTGAACAAACTGCATGGCTGATTTACAGCTTAAACCATGACAGTGGGGAAGATCTGAGAGTGTCCAGAGTAACCTACACACTGTCTACAGCAGTAGTATCCCTCCTTAGAGAATAAAAGTTCCAGAAGAAAATCACTAGGGTAAGGGGACTGATCAGCTTTTCCAAAACCGGATCAGTTGGTAACTTGAGCAAGCTTCTGCTTTGATGATGGAATGAGAGACATGTTTTACCACCTCCAGATGGTGGAGGTAAAACTCCACCATTACTCTGCCACAGTAAAAGTGCCAGAGCCCAGGGAATAATGCTTCTGTAACAACAGTCCTTGTCCTTCCTTGTGCCTGTGTCAGAGACAGGAATCACAATCTTCCTGTCTTCTTTGAGCACTCCATGGAATGCCAGCTAAGAGTTGTAAAGCAGATACAACATCAACCGTTTAAAATATATGTATATATATAAATGAGTTCCACATATCTTCTCCATGTTTATGGCCCTAGCTGGCATGGAGAAATTTAGGCTGCTCCTTCTCATGGAGGGATCATTACAAATACCCTCTTCTGCAAGAACTGCATGTTCTTCTCCCCACGTAACAGCTTCCAGCTGACAAGAGTCACAGTTCAGGGGGCAGTGCCAAAACTTCATGTCAGTTTGTATGATATAAAATAGTTATGCATGCCATAGCCAGAAAGAACACAAATGTACCACTTAGACAAAAACCTATGTGAAAACAATAACAATGGACAAACCTCAGGTTGTACAGTATTTTTTTTTCCAACTTCCTCCTCCAGAATTGAAACCAGAACAAATGATGTTGCTACGGGCTGCACTGTATAATCAGAACTTGTCAGTGTGCTGTCCTTTGCTCTCTGTGGCTATTGCCTTTTCTCATGCCTGAGAGAAAATGGATGATCCACCAGCCAGATTGCCAGGACAAGTCATTCGAGAAATTGGATCCGTTCTTATCACTGCCAATAGGACCTCGAGCAAATGACTTAGACCAAACTTGGATGTGATGATAGGAGCCCAGACATCTCTAAACATCTCATTAGCCATCCCTGCATCACTGGGACCCCAACTGCAAGCAAAAAATACTTCTCTGTGCTACAGTGTCCAGACATATATTTTGGAATACAATACACTAAAGATGCAAACTATAATGCAGGTCCCTATGCTAGCTTCATGGAGCAAAGGCTGAAATAAAACTGCCACACATATCTATGCACAAATTTAACAAATTATAACACTAACACTGATGTCTCAAAAGCCTATACACTCTCAGAAAGTGGAAAACTAGCTTTCTATTTTTACATGCTTATCTCTATAATATCTGAAAATATTGCACATATCCAAACCCAGAAATAAGACTTTTAGCCTTCCTTTTCTCTCTCATTTTATACTTCCTTGATTTGCCATAGTAAATAACTCTTGGTTTGCATACTTTGGCTTGTGTGTGTGAATGGATGTGCTGTCTGACAGAATGCCACCAAGTCAAAACCTGGCAACTTCATGTGCTGTTTTCATGGTGAAAGGCACATGGCCAGTTTGATCTCCCACTGCACTGAACTGTAAAGTAATTCTTTACCTCTCTGTAGTATTTGCTACTCACCTGTGCAAGCTTTCCTTGTGCCCATCAGTTTCAATTTTAAAGCTAAAAATTCCTCTCAGGAAAAATCTCCACAGAGATTTTAAATATGAGGATAAAGACTTTAAATCAGCCTGCATTTGCAATATTTGGAGGCGTGTACAGAGGAGAACAATGGGGTGATCTTTCCTTTTCTTTTTTTTGAGACCAAAGGGATTTCTGTCCTTGAAACTATTCACTATTCAGAATATTTTCAGCATGTGAGACTTCATCCCTAGGTGTAAAGAACTCATCTAATTAGTTCTCAAGGTCAGGAAAGTGTGTGTCAGTGTGTCCTACTCTGGCAAGGATAACAGGCAAGCTTGGGGTTTTCTTATTTTTTATAGCTTGTAGTGCTTGGGGGATGGGCTCATGATTGTTTCAGATTTTTTTATTTCCCCTGTGATATCATCAAATAATTTAGGTTTGAAATGACCTTTAATATCAGCAAGTCCAACCATAAACCTGGCACTGCCAAGTCAACCACTAAACCATGTTCCCTATGTGCCACTTCTACTCACCTAGGCACTCTAAATACCTTCAAGGATGGGTACTCCACCACTTCCCTGTGCAGCACTGAAGAGCAATGAAGCAGGATGGTGGTAAGGCTGCTTTATGGTGGGATAAAGTATGGTGGAAAACATATGCTTTAACCAGTCAACATTTGCTAACCATGTGGCTTGAAATAATGTGCAAAGCACATCCATACAACATGTATAGAGATACGAATTATACACCCTAAAATGCTGGCATGTGCTCCACCTTTGTCCCAAAACTTGATCACAAAACTTACTGTTGAGCCGAGCCTAAAAGCCTAAATCCTTCACTTTAGGATCAGTTGCTCATGCACAAGTGTGAACAACCACATGCCGACCACAAGGCCAGTGATCTTGCAACTATGTTGTTAAACTACAGACAATACATCCTGATGAGAAAAAGAGTATCTTAAAGGACTGTCATATTACACAGATCAAAGCTGGATTCTGTTCTTCTAATCTCAAAGGGAAGGCAGAAAGCTTGTTTCTTTGCCTGGCATACTATGTCTTAACTACTTCACGGACACACTGAATACTGTTTGAGAAGATGTGATTCCAAATGATCACTTTTCATTTGAATACAAAGGAAAAAAATGGATGTGATATTGGTGTAACCAATTTTTCACCAACTGGAGATATTCCCAGAAAACAAAGGCAGATTTTAACAACAAACAAAAATTGTTATTATTTAAAACAAAAAATGCTTTGAAAACAGGAACTCTGTTTTCCAGGAATTTTTGACACTACAACCACTTTTTCTTTAGGAAACAAACAGTTCCTAACCAGATATGACTGTGAAAGGTAACTATCAGACATCACTTTATTGTGTAGTTTTCACTCTGACAAATGGTCAATAGTTTGACAGTAACCACAGCTACTTACACTGCCCTTCTCTTAAGCTTTACCTCAGCATGGTATCATTTTCAAGATGAAATAATGAAGTAGCAGGCTTAATTAGCTATTAAAGTATCTAGTGTAAAACTGCCAATTTTCACTTCATAAAGCTACCACCAATCTTAGGAAATGGAATAGACTGAATTCAAATGGTTGTAATTACTATAATGAACTCATGCAGTCCTTGTAAGTTATTTATAGTGGAATACAGTTCTTAAAATTCCCTTTTGCATGTCTGAAGTTTGCAAGCAAACAAATAATTGTCACAATCTCATCTCCGCTCTGATAAAGTTGTAGGAGCAAATGGGGTCAAATTCTGCCTTAGCCAAAATTTACTTACCACGTTGAGGATGCTCTGCCTCTACTCATTTGTTGGTGGACAGTGATCCTTGCTTTCAGTATGGAACACTTCTTGTATTTATAACCTTGATATTTTTTACGGATCACATATTCTCAATGAAAAAACTGGAAAGAAAAAAATTGAAACCAAAGTCACTGAAAATTTCTCTTGGAGAAAAAGCAACACAAAACATCTGTCAAATTATCACATACATTATAAATGGAATGAAAAAAAATAAGTCTCATTAAAGGAACATTTTCTACACCTAATTAGAATCTCCTAGGTTTCAGCTACGGAAGTCATGTGCAATAAAGGGATGACAATAAAGGGATAAGGAAATAAGTACAGTTGGGCAGAATGCGATGTACCCTTCTAGACCTAGGATGAAAGACTCCCAAATGTCACAAGGAGCCTGCTATACCAACCCAGTGTGACCTGTTTGGTGTCTAGTGAGCTGGAACTGTCATTTGCTGAGGATTTTCCTGTGGGCTTTGCTCAGGAAGGAAAATCAGTCAAGGAAAATTAGGACATCCCAACCTGCAGAGATTCTCTGAAAGCTCAATGAAAATATAAACAGAAATTCTAAGGATGAAGTCTATGAACTACTGCTGAGACAAGATTCAAAGGGAAGCATTGATTTTTATCAGTTGATGCCTCCAGAACACAACTATGCATTTTTCCTCAGAATGGGTTTTAGTCTAACAAAATTTTGTGGTTAAATAAACAAAATGTTCTCTTACTTCAGATGTTAGATTAGGTATGGCATTCAGTTTTTACTAAGGATGTTTTTACCAAAAAGACTCTTTTACTAGAAAGTATTTTTTTTTTTTTACTTGTTACTAAATCCAAGGATATCTAAAGGCAAAGTAACCCATGATGCCTTTTGAAATGCATCATCTTTCATTACTTAGCCAGTACTTAAGTGCAACTACCAACACCAGCATTGATGCACAGCCTTACAATGCATCCCTATCCAGAAAACCAGTCATTTAACTATTCAGATGTCTGTAGACATATAATTGACAAACACTTTTCATCAGCTGAAGCACCCAGATGTTTTTGAAATCCAGGTTAAGAATAGGAAGTTGAGTTTTCAAAACTGCTGACTAAGAGTGAACGGCAGCATCTGACTCTAAAGCTCTTACCCTTTGTGGTAGAAAGATGAGACTCCACTTACAGCAGGGAATCAGAGGTTTAGCTTTTGGGGTTTTTTTCCTCTTAACAGTCATAAAACTGTTGAAACGATCTTTTCACCTTATTGTGCTTTATTTTTATCTGACAGTGCAGCAGCAAGAAGCCAGGGAATCAGAAAAATTACTTTTCTTTTTACATGCTACTTTTTAAATCGTGTGTTCCCCGGGAGCTGATGGTACTAAAAAAGCAGAGAGGAAAGAGACTCACATGAGACAGATCTTTACTGATGGTGACAAGTTTATATTGCACATAAAAGTGGTTTGAAGGCTCTCAGTTACCGAGAAGAGCTCAGATCAGCATTTGGTATCTGAAATCACAACAGACACACACTGTTAGATTTGGGTATTAGGGAGAACAATGCTAACCTCCAACACTGAGTACCACTTTTAGGGTGACCCCAAATTCAGTTGAAAGGCTTGATCCAGCAGTCTGTGGACCCTTCCTGCCTCATGTACACAAGAACTCTGTAGTTCACTGACAGTGAGAAATGTATTATACACTTTTCAACCACAGGTATATTGGCCTGTTTATGGATATGTTAGTCTTACAAACATAGCCAATTTAACTGAAGGGGTGCATCACAAAGAGTTGCATCCACAGATGGCAGGCAGCCTATGGACTAAGAAGAAAAGAGTCTGTGGTGATGAGTGCAGTGTGAAAACCTAAATGAAGGAGGAAAACCAAAAAGTATAAGGGATGAATGAAGCCCTAGCTAGAATGTTTATAGAAAAGCAATTGCTGAAATATCTATTGAAGAAACTATTCCTCATATGGAAGATATCTAACAGTACAGGCAAACATAACACCTGTAACCTTATCCCAAGACACACAGGAGAAATTAGCATTTCTTTTTTTGTCTTAAAATGTTCACAGATTTTCATGTAGCAAGAATTACTATCACCACCAAAAAATTGCTTCCTAAATGCCATAATACATAGACTCTTTTGAAGACTACTGATGGTAGGAGTCTGTCATTCATGCCTACATATTTATCTATAGTGAAAGAACATACATTATCATCTTTGAAGAGTTGAAATGTTCACTTTTTTACCATATGCAGTGTAATTCCTGACTAAATGTAAGAAACTCAAAATTTGCAATGTACTCCATCATTAAGATAGCAATATGTAATTTTACTATAGTTGGGACTTCTAAATAAGGTATAAACCATAGATGTAAGCCCCAGATTTCAGGAGGATTAAACATAATTTAAGTCTAAGACTCTGCATCTGAAATTTAGTATAAAGAATAATAACTATTATCTACTACAAATTCGGAAACAATGTTTTTAACTTTGGTTAAGTAACTACCTTCGATTTTTTCATTTAATTCTGTGTTAGCTTATAAATATTTGTTACCTGTGAGTTGCATTGCTGCACATCCCATGCAAATATTATTTTACTCATAGTAAAATAACAATGTATATTTTTCCTTAAATTAAACATATACACTTTGATGATTTTTGAGCAAGGCATTTACATAACAAAAAAAACCAAACCAAACACAAAATCCAAACACAGCTTTATAATCCCATGTTTGGAGGTAAGGAGGTAGCAACATAAACAGCAAATAAGGCTTAACAATTCCTATTTTTCAATGCACTTACTCTCAGATGATCCAGGACACTGGCTTCCCACTCTTTTCTCACTCCTAATTATTTTAAAAATGTCTAATTAGATGAAAACACTTCATAGTGTTAACTGCAGTTTATTAATGTACTCATTCTCTAAGTCACATAATAAACTGAAGAAAGATACTTTCTTACATGCTGTTTGCAAGCATCATATTGCTGCTGTTGGGTAACTGGATAATGTATTTCTCGGGCATGGATTCTAGACACTGGCAATACCAAGACTTCACTTGCATCTTCATAAAACTGTAACTCCTTGTGAAACCAGAATGTTTTTCAGCATATAAAGACTGCACAACAACACACTGTGCCTTTACTTACCTCTTCTTGAGTGATCCACACCTGTGACAGTGATCCATCCTGTGACAGGAGCAGCTTTAAGCAACCATAAGGACACTTAGGTTGGCACTCTGCAGTAAGGCTCTCCATGGCACAAGGGCAGCACATGGCAGCTTCCTCGCCACCATCCACCCAAGCTCTTGGGGTGTGTGTAAAGTAGGAACAGTGCCATGACTGGTTACAAATTATGGTTTACAAATTATGGATTACAAGGACCTTAAACAGCCCACATGATATGTAACTGCCTTCAGGCTTCTTCTACTTATTCTGGGGATCAAAGTAGCACAGTATTGCTCAAGGCTATGCTTTAGATGGTATTTAGATGCTGTAAGATTCAAGTGGTGCTTGGCGAGGCTGATAAACGTGTCTAAGCATCTAAGTCCATTAGCCCCATGTTTCAGTCTGTGAACCTACGCACTTCCATAAGTTTACCCTATAAAGCTATTTGTGTTTGAGGGTGTAAGTGGGTGTATGCACGTATTATCACTCATGTACCTACTCTTCTGAAGCTATGCTCTTCATTGCTCAGCTACTGCTGAAAAACCTAGCTGTTTCTATCTTTCAAACAAGTAAAATGGTGGGCTACTATGAGAAACAACTGATGCCCATTACATTCAGCCAAACAGTCAAAAAGCTAACAAGCTGAGAAACACTTGTCAATAGAAAACTGAAATTTGTTTGTATAAGCTGGCAGTTAGACATTTCTGAATCTAATGCTGAAGGCAACCATCTCACTGAAATGTGATGTCCCGTATGACAGAAATGGTGTGACAGATGTGCAGAGAGAAATATTAACCTGCCAGTTTGCCACTAGTAGCAAATTTAAGAGGAGAAGAAAATCATGAATACAGAATATTTATAAAGCATTTGCTTGCTTAACTCTTTCTTCTTTGGAGTGTTTACCAGAACTAAAGCACAGTTAAAGAGTTCTTTTAATGTTGAAAAAAAAAAAAAAATACCAGATCTCATTGCTATGGCCCTGACCACCGAGTCCCCTGTGAGAAAAGATTAAATGAAATGAGTAGACAAAGAACACTTACAATTTCACTTGAATTTCAGAACCCAGCAGCTCTATTCTGCAATTTCAGATCAGCACACCCAGCACTTTATTTAGTTATAAATTGCTTTTTCATGTTGTTTAAACTACACAGGGAACAAACCTACACCATTCGCCTATGTTCCAATCAAAGTCAACTTCAGTTCCTTCTTGCTCAATTTGTATTTATGTGCTGTATTTCTGCAAGTAATGCAGAGTACATTCTTGGGTATTTGATTGTATTCCATCTCATTTGTCATATACATTGCTATGCCAGTCAGGAACAATTACACAAAATGTTGCAGTAACACTTGGTGGAAACATGTCTTTGAATGTAATGGTTATATTGCTGATAACATAAATTATATGCTATATACACAACACTTGGTATTTGTCAAGGCTTTGGTACCTAGGTGCCTCTATTAGGATTAATATGTTTCAAGAAAGCCAGAGCACTGCAGCAATTAATCAAGCTTCCATAATTAACGTAACCCTGATTTAAGTAAATTATCCTTAATGCTCTCAAGAATCAATGGTTTAGATAAAACTGCTAAGTCAGTGACTCTGTGGTCTGTAACTGGATTGTTAAGACTTGATTTATGGAATAATTTTCATATATGAGTCCTCCCTTCAATACCTTTAAAATTTCAATCTACTCACCAGTCCATACAACCATTTCGCAAAAGAGAGCCCTGAGAATCTGAGTAATGTCTTCTCAGGGCCTTTGGGACTGCAGTCACAGTAACCCTTAGAAGCATCTTCTAATGCATTTCAATAGGAATAATACTAAGGCATACAAAACCATCCTATAGGTTGAATTAGCAAAAACATGGTCCATCTCTGAAGCCTGTTACACACACTGAAGAGCCATAAATGTTCAAAATTGCCAACCTTTTTAATTAAGAAAAGAGGTAAATATTTTAGGTAACTTAATTAATGATGTGAAATGACATGAACAAGGAAACCAACTATCCTCACCTTTCACAGGAAGAGTAAGTGAAAAAGGTGAAGTAGAGAACCGTGTTCATCAGATTGTCCTGCATTTACATGGTTAATCTCCAAAAAGAAATACAAACCAGGAATGGGAGAAATAAATACCACCTGCCTTGAAGAGGTGTGGTAGAAGAAGGGTCTAGGGAAGCAAGAGTTCAAATGCTCACACAGAGAGCAGCACAAAAAAACCCCAAATGAAAATTAGAATGTCAGTATGATTTGATGATCTGTGGAACACATTTGTTCAGGAATTTCCTCTCTACAGCCTTATCAACGTGTTTACTTTCAAAACTAGGGACTGCTAACCAAATTGTCAGGTAACAGAGGCTGGCCTGTTGTGTTACAATGGCTGGCACTACTGCTTTGTTTGACCTAAAAGAACTCACAATTATTATCAAGCAATTCATGAGTTCCAAATTCCTTACTATTCACACCCACTGAACTCCAAAGAGAAGAAAAAAACAGAATACTGTAGCAAATCCTGTGAAAAACAGGATGAAACACTTGTAACAAGAACAGTAGTATTGCAAAATTTATCTTTCTTTCATAGAGATTTTTATCGAGTGAAACTAAAAAGAACTGTCCTGAAGAGAACTGGATCTAATCCAGAGTCCATTAAAATAAACACAATGTCTCCTACTGATATCAACAGGCATTGTTTTGGGTCCTGTGTATGAAAAGTGACATTTCCTAGGAAAATCAGCAGGCCATGTATACTAGTATTATAGCTGATAATGCTCTCCAGAGGGTGGGAAAATTATAAAGAAGCCTGCACAAACAGCTTATGACTGTGCTTGCACATGAAAATCAATGATAGTTGCAAAGAAGATAGATCACGTTCCTTCAAGTCACACTAGGATTCATTGTTAAGCACATGGTGAGATGAAGACTGACAGAAGCAGATGAAAAATTTCTGAGATAGATGCCATCTATAGATAGATGCTGAGATTGAAATGTGTTTGAGAAATGCTGAGAAGCTTAAATTAAAAAATATATAGAAGCTTTTCAGAAGATCATCTGCTACATGTTCTATTTCTTCTCCCTTGGTCCTAGATTTCTGCTGCATTTAAATGCAAAAGCACATTTCTGATCAGATCAAATCAAACTCAGGATTTGTCTTTCCAGATGCATCTGTGCAGGTTGTTCTATCTGCCTGAACTCTTTGCCAGGCAACACAGCAGGCTTAAATGATCACAGTACTTCCCTCATGTGAGGCTGGAAAGTAAAACTGATCAGTACCTCAAAAAGAAATGACATAGCCTGGGGTGAGTCAAAGTGGATCTGTGACAAAGTAATCAGATGGGTGAGGGTGATTTGAGGACCACTTCTTCCACAGAAGTTGTAGATGACACACATGCTCCTTTAAACCTCAAAATGTGAGAACTGGAACTGTCAAAACTGTACTCAAAACCACCAAGTCTTCTATTGCACTTAGCTGGTTTAAAGGAATTTGAAGGCCCATATGCTGGAATCTCAGGCTGGCCTTTCTTATTCTTGAGCTGGCCTGTTTCCACCCAAGTCCTTTTGAGTCTGTCAGATTATACAATATGCCGAGAAGCCATTTTATGTATGATCTCAAAACTGAGACACTTCAGTCAGAGAACAGTTAATGAGAGTTTTTGTGACATCAAATACAAATGTGAAGCAAAACTCCCAATATTTAACAGAACTCATTACTTAAACTTTATTTGGAATCCATCAGCAGCTCCTTATTTTGTCTTTCGGTTTGTATCTAAATGTAGTGTTCATGCCAAAAGAGCAAAAAGCAGATGCCTCTTGAATTCAAGTCTGTTAGAAATGGCTCTGCCACATTTGGCATCTAATGCTGCATAAAGCATAAAAATAATGTATATGTATTTTGTCAGTTGATTCTAAAATGTATCTTGAAGTACTTTCCAGGAATATCCAAATACAGCATAACGAGCTTAATCCTGAAATAGGATTCACAATGACAGATCTCAAAAAGAAGCCTTGGTTCTTCAGAGAACGTGAAAAGAAACAAAACCCCAAACTCTGCCAAACAGTAACAAGCTTAGCTTCATGATCATAAACTGCCTCCACTCTTCTGACTGGAGTTTATCAACGATCTGAGCTGAGCTTTGCTGTAAATGGAGTATCAGTAAAGCAAAACGATGCACGATAACCATCTCTGTTATGAAGAAAGTCTCATCAGCAGAATAGTGAAATGGCAAACTGAAAAAGAGAATCGGTTAAAGGTGAGAGGCCAAAGCACAATGGAAGCAGCCAGGAACATGCTCCACAAGGCAAAGCTCAACTACAGCACTTAAAGTTTAATTTATGACTGATTTTAGAACTGAATTGAGAAGACTGCTGAAGGCAAGCTGGAATAGTAATGTTAAAGTGAATGACTGCACTCTATAGACACAGAATCCTCTTCAGTGTTTGCAACCATAATTGTCGGTTTAAAAGCAGGTCCCATTTTCTCATGCAACAAAACTACTTTTTGCATTTTAAAATCTGTTTCTTCTAAGAAGGAATCATCCTGTACTGGGATTTGGCACAAACCATTTAGCACAGTTCTAGCCAGGATTAGATATATTATTTTTAAAAACTGAAGAGATGCACACATGAGTAGAGAAGTGCTATTGCTCTTCATGAGTGGTTCATAATCTGCCTTCATGGAAAGGTCATTGTTATATATTCGTAAAAAAACCAATTATTTTCAAGTGCAGGAAGACATGAAAGAAATTAAGAATTTCAAGTCAAAGATGGACCTAACTTGGTTTCAAGATTAGAAGTATTTAGTAATCTATCACATCACTAGATAAGCCATGAGGTTGGTAACCCTCATTGCTAAACACATGCAATTTATTTATAATTGGAATTTCTAATGTTTGGGTCTTTTCCTCTTCTTTTTTGTTACCTTTAAGAAGTCATTTGCTATGAGGTACATTTCAACACTTAAGCTTTATTTGGGATTAAAAAAAAAAAGCAGATTACAGTGCTCAGGCTTCCAATGAAAAGAACTTTGGAAGTTCTGCTTTGGATCAGGTAGTTGTTAATTCTTTTCTGCACACTTCCCAGGTTTTTTTGAACATCAATTAAAGGCAATTTTTGACACATATTTCTTACTTATTTCACATATGGAAATAGGATCATACCAACTGCTCTATTCTTGTTCAGATACATAGGAATTCTATTCACTATCTCAATTAAAGCACTGAAGTAAGTGCACATTTTCAATTGCTATTGCCACTACTTTGCAAAACTTCACATCACCAAACTCTTCCAATAGTTTGTATACTGAGATTATCTAAATTTCAGTCACAGGGAACAAAGAGCTCCAACAGCACCGTGATCAGAATTCATCAATGCCCAGAGACATAAGGGGCTACTCTGGAGTAGCTTATAGGCACTGTTCACTTGAGCAAGAAGTAAACATGGGAGTCAGGATATCAGTTTCCTCCTAGAGAGCAAGAGTGTCATTTTGACTTAATTATGACCTACTGTAGTAATGGAGAATTTTCCAGTGGGAAGAAAATCTTAGTCCCCTGTCTGTCATTTCTCCAGCATTAAAAAATGCAGCATGATACAGCCCAGATATCCTGTAAAAATTTGCTGATAGGCATGTCGCAGAAAAGCGGAACTGCTGCAATTTTAAGCCAGTCCATCTAGCCCTGCGTCATTCCTGCAACCTTGATTATCTACAACCCATTAAACCTGTCATAGCTAGAGGACTCAATAGCAATCTGATTTTCTTCATTCACATCAACAGAGTGCTAACCTTGTTGATGTTAATCTAAAGTTAATGCTGTTACCTCCTCTACTCCTAAACACAATAATAAAAAAACCCAGTCTTATACAGGAAGTTTCAGCATCCTCTTAAAAATGACCTTGGTTTTCAAGTGATGTTTTATTTTCCAACACTGTATAGTGTTATGACCTACTACTACAGTGTAGAGTTAACACCTACTACTTCAGCTTTTATGCTAAAATGATCCCTGTCATCTGGTTTGCATGATGTGTCTGAGGATTGCCCTTTTACTACAGATACATAAACTTCAGGTTATAGATACTCTTTAATTGTAAAAGGAAAACTTAAAAAGAAAAAAGGTATATTGGAAGTTAGCTATTTTGTTTTCACAGCTTTGAAAAAAAAAAGAGAAAGAAATAAAAGACATACTACTAAAATTTTCAGCCTTTTCCATCTGCTTTCTGTCTAGAAATAAAGCAAGAACACCTTTCTGCATGGGATGCTGACACTACCTTCAGTTTTAATGACTGGTAAGGAAAATTGAGACGAGTAAAGGTTAATAAAACATGGAAAGTTATACTTGGAATTTTCCTGACTTCAGAATAAGTTGTGCTGGCCAAGCATTTCTCCTTCTGTCAATCACACTTATTCTAGTTTTTTATTCCTGTTTCTGGATACTGCCCTAAACCTGATTGTTAATTATTTTATTAACAAACTAATAAATGTGGGGGAAAAAAAAAAATCCTGAAAAAGAATTTTGCAGAATAAGGTTATATATTTAAACATAAACCTAGGGCAAATAAAAGTTTAACATCTCTCAATTCCTATCCCAAACTAATACACAGTCAGCAAAGAAGCCCCATTTATCATTTGTAGAAGTAAACTTCTACAAATTACTTCAAAAAACTCTTATTAGATAACATTTCCCTCATGCACTGAAATTAGATCGGTTTAAGGTAAAAGGAAACATTAAACCTCTCAGGTTTCTCTGTGAAAGCTTTGATAAAAAGCTATGAACTGTTTTAAATTGAAAATCTATATTAATTAAAGGGAAATGCAAGAGACAGGACAAAGTTCCAGCACACCAACCGAAGTGACAAATTATAACAGAATTTGTGTCACCAGGTAAGTGCCTGCTTATGTTCATATAGGTTAATGACTAAGTGCAGAATGGATGCGTACTTTGAATAATAAAATATCGGAGCAGAGAATTTAATCTCTTAGGTAACTTTCTTCCCTTCAGGAAAGGCAACTAGAATGACAGCTTGTGCTAACTCAGAAATCATGCAATTCAGTATAAGGCCTCCACAACAGCTACATAATGCTAAATAAAATTATTATATGTACTGGATTTTCTTCACAGGGTATAACATTGAAGAGATGGTGGTCCATCACTAGTCTAACCCTGATAGCTTTGTTGGTTTTAAGTAAACTCCTGCAATGTTCAGCCCAGTGAAAGCTGGTGTGAACACAATTGCTGTTATGATGAGTTAGTTACAATAACTAAAATGTAAGTCCAGTAAGAGCGCCCATTCACAACCATAAGGATGAAGAGCTGGAAAAAGGCAAGTCAAACATTCCTCACATAGCTCTTTTGTTGCTAGAAAAACTCAAACTCACCCCTTTTAATCCCTTTCCTCAGGATGCGGTCTGAGGGGCTGGGGCTAAGTAACAAAGGGCAACAAAGCCCAGACTATCAGGCAGAGAATGGCTGCAAAGGGACTGCCACAAGGGACAAGTTGTCAAGGGAGCAGTCTGTCTAGAGTTCACCTCTTCCAGCTCTACTCCCAGCTGAAGCTTTAAAATGTCCCTCTCCCAAAATGAATCATAAACCTAACCCTACTAACAGGCAAGTGCTTGAGCCTAAAACCAAAGACCTGCCCTATATCAAGATTTCTTCAGGGAAACCTAATATGAACTGGGTTTACTTTGAGGGAAAGGTATTTACTAAAGCTTTAGCTAGAGTGGGGCTGAAAACGGATTGTCAAAGGCAGGGATAAGCTGCAATCACGTCTCTTCTCTGAGAACTTCTTAATTTGGCTAGTGTAGAGGCTGTCAGTGGAAGGCACAGCCTGCCAAGAGTTCTCCCTTGAGAAATTCCTCACTAAGGACAGGGATGAGGGACTTGTGCTGTGGCTTAGACTGGACCTAGAGATACCATTTGTCTCTAATTAGCGTTTGGTTTGGCGTAGGGTTTGGTTTGAGAGAGACAGCCTAGAGCTCCAGTGGGAGTGGAACTGTAAAGTGGCTACCTAGGAAAGAGGCAGATTGTAAAAAGTGTTGTCCCCTGAGAACTGGTTCATCTAGGAAAAGATTGCCAACTACTTGCTATGAACCTTGTTTATCTTCTAATTCTCCCTACAGCGCATCTTAAAGTTATCTGTGAGAATTTCTACTGAAGAGAACATTTGTCTACAGGGTACACAATTAGCCTACCTTGTAACACTTCATCATTTTCTCATACTGTTAAATACTGGGATCACTCCTTCCATGTCAGGGGGGTCGAACTAGATGATCTTAAGGTCCTTTCCAACCCTAACCATTCTGTGATTCTGTTTTTCTGCAAGCTTTAATTGCTATACACAGTTACAGTATCAAGGGTTGTTTGGACAACTGATGTTTCCTCCTGACAATCTGTGAAAAGAATTACTTTTTAACCTAGATGCAGACCTCAGCAGTGCACAGTGTTTATCTTGTCAGTGCTTAATAACCTAGAAGGACATACTTAATACTATATATCACTATATACTTAATGCAGCAAGACTAGTTGTAGGTATTATCTTACAAAGCCTTATGAACAGGAAAGCTGCAGCAAGGAATTGCACAAAGGAGAGAAAGTTGTTGAGGAGGGAACTTCAGCGTGCCAGTAGTTTGTGCTCAGCAATTTTTTCTAGCCTTTTCTTACTAATAAATATATGAAGAAAGTTCTTCCCAGACCCAGTGCAGTTGTAATTTACACCTTTGTGTTGCTATCTGCAGTGAAGAAGGCCCCCAAATAACTAAAGGCTACCAAACCTTGGGTAGCAAAGGTAACTAAGTGTCCTCAAGCTGAAACAGCAGACTTCCATATAAGTGTAGATATCCCCAAAAAACTGTAAAATTAGTATCTGACATAGATTTCCTGGCATGATGCTGACAGGTCTGTATGCTTTCTGGAGAGGAAAGATGTGTAAATCATATTGGGCAACAAGATAGGTACAGCCTACAAGCTGTACATTTCCTGACATGTCTGTATGCTTTCTGGAGAGGAAAGATGTATAAGTCATATCGGGCAACAAGACAGGTACAGCCTACAAGCCTACAAGCTGCGTGTACAGAGAGATAACATGACCAGTCTAGAAGCTATGTAGATAGAATCACAAAATCGTAGAATGGTTTAGGCTGGAAAGGACCTTAAGATTATCCAGTTCCAACTCCCCTGCACGGGCAGGGACACCTCACACTGCATCATGTCGACCGAGGCTCATACCCTGTAAAACCAAGTTCAATGCCAGGAGCTGTGCCAGAAAGTCTTCACAGATGATTCAGTGTGTAATACATTGTTTGACTGGCTTATGAATCATTAGATGATTGACAAGGAGAACTGCCAAATGCATAATTACATCAGGTTTTGTAATATGAACTAAAAGGCAGGAAAATATGAAGTCTCATAGAAGCAATTAATAACTTTATCACTTGTCATGCAGCCTCCATTAAGTGCAATGCTAGAATATATATTATTTTGTTATAAAGACGGTATAAAGCTCAGCATTGACTGCTGCTGTAGAACAACAACAGTAATTTGTCCTCCACATAATTTTCTCCTAAGTCGCCATCAAATTGATTCCAGCCTGATAGAAAACATTAATTACACAATAGTTCCCAGCATCAGTATGGGAACTACAGTTCTGCTTTGCCACATGGGTTATTGGGATACTGGAGCATGGGTACAACAAGATCTGAAAAAGATTATGGTAGCTTTTCTAACTGATTATTTACAAAAAATGTATGGTACTAAAAGCCTACATTTGTTCCGAATTGTTCTACCCGCGACAGTATTAACTGAGGAATTGAAGATTTTTATAAGAGACTTGGAGTAACTGACAATACCTCCACTTGAAAAATCAGAATCATAGAACAGAATGACAGAGTAGTCTGGGTTGAAAGGAACCTTCAAAGCTCATCTAGTCCAACCTGCCTACAATGAGCATTGACATCTTCAGCTAGATCAGGTTGCCCAGAACCACATCCAGCCTGGCCTTGAATGCTTCCAGGTGAACCATGGATATGCTAGTACAACAAAAACTTTGTTCTCAAACCAGTGTCTGTTCAAGGGCCACAGCCCCTACTATTGAACTAAGTCTATTTTATTTTTTCAATCAGCCTATTCATAGACCTTCTAACACCTCCCAAAGGCAAGTTCTAGTTAAAACCAGAAACCTCCAGCATGTGTTAGTAAATCAAATCCAATCATTCTACTTCTTCCTAACATTCATGTTATAATTCCCCCATCCCACTCTAACATTTACTTTAGAAATAAAGGAAACACCTTTATTCAGACCATGGTAAAGGTGTGAATGCAACATTCTAGATAAGGACTTTGATAAGTTTACCATTCTATTAAAGATACAATTTTTAAGCAGACATATGACTTTTAAAGAATGCTTTGCATAAAATTTTATGAGTCAGAAATATGTTTTTTTACAGGGGAAATAAAAATAGAATTAAAAAAACCCTACAGTGTGGAGAAATAGTAGGGTGAGTACAAAAAAGAAGAAAAATGCTTAGTGATGCTTGCAAGAAACTAAATGTTTCTGCTTCAAGAGGAACAAAAAGGTGTTCCACTATCTGCGTGAATTGTATTGGTTAAAATATTCCCATGTCTGCATGCATTTGCATTCATGGCCTGCTAAAAATATACTAATTAAAGCTGTTGACCTAGAATGAAGTAAACTGAGCAATAAATAGACCCTATCTAAATCAGAAATTAAAATGCAGAGTTGTTACACAGGGTTTCTCAATTCAGTTTAGCATTGTAAAAACTACAATATGACAAAACCCACTTTGTAAATCGTCAATGTCACCAGATCCTCACACGTGATCTGTCTCCAGAGGAGCAAAAGAACAAAACACCCTCAATTTGTTCCTGCAGAAGTTTTTTCCCAAGCTGTTATACTGAAATCAACAAGATCACTCATGGTAATAGAATAATTATTGCACGCCTTGGTCCTTTGGAAGAAAATCTACCTGTGTCTTCACATTTTTCTTCATCTACCTTGTACCAGGCTCACAGAGAAGCAAATTATGATTTTAAAGCTATGTCCAAAAATGATCAAACGAACGAAAAGATTACTGCTGAATGCATGTAGAGAGGAAAGAAAGTGGGAATAGGTCAGTGGTTCACTCCATGCACAGCCTAGTTGGATACTTAGGGTTAAAGTAAGTAGTGATTCATAGGAAAGAATGAAATCTAATTTGTAGCCAGAAGAAACTGAGCTACGTGTATGTATTACTGGGGAGGCTGACTTAAAGGAAGACATGATCATTCAGTAGGATTTGGGCAAACACGCACAAAGTTGTAGTCTTCAAACAGAAGATGTCAATGGTAAGAGGAAAACAAGCCTCAGCATACGATATGCAGCAAGACAAAACATCTTCCTCCACTGGGATACATGGGAGAGAGAACAACAATGGGAAGTGGCAGGTCTTCACTGTCTCAAATGAATTACAACAACTGGAAGCAGCTGAAGAAGAAATTCTGTCAGGTACTATACCATTCAGATGAAGCAGGAGGCGTAAGGGATTAATGGGCAACTGATTTTTGTGGCAGGGAAATACAAAGCAAGGACTGCAGGAGCAGCAATATTAATACTTTCTTGTTAGATCCTCATATTTCAGGGAATTTCCAAAGGAGAAGTAACCTCCTACATGTTCCCAGACTCTCCTGACTGCAGCACTTGCATGTCACCTCACTCTCCTCAGCATGTGAATTCTAGCAGAATATTACCGAATGCCATAATTCATTCCCTGCTGTGGATGGCTGCTGTGCAACATCATTTTGAGTCATGGTTAATCACCACCTGCGTGACCACCATAACTGTGTTATATAGCTACCAGATGGCACCTACAGAAAGGACACATACACCTGAGTCTTTCTTCTCTACCTACTTACTAATGCCATATTCTCCAGAAAAAAAAAGACAATCAACAAACCAAAATGTATTTGGATCCTGTTATTTGTTTCCATTTTCCTTTTTCTTTTTTTTCACTCCTAACACAAGGTTAACACAAAGCAGATAGACTTACAACTGTGCACTGTATTTCCCTATTAGGATACTAAGCATTTTCTTGAGTTTAAGTAGTCATCCACTTCTCTACAGAAAATATACTACATGATAAAAATACATGGGGAAGAAACCCCTATTAGTCAAATGCAGATATTCATAATCAAAAGGTGTTTTTACACACCACAGCTGAGAATTTCTCTTATCTGCAGATCAGTTAAGGTGCTAAATGACATTCAAATATACAAGATGTGAGATTTTTGATGCCTAATGCAAATCTTGAAAACAAGACACCAAAGTTACTTCCAGAAAAGGCAGCAGTGGTGCTCTCAGAAATTATTACTGGAATTATTACTGAATATTACTACAGATCTAGAATTATTACTGAATATGCAACTAGGATCAAAGATCCAGCCCTTCTCAAATTGCCTTCAGAAGAGACTATTCAGCATCCACAAGAGCTTTTGAAAATTATGAAGCTGTGATGCTTAATTAGGTCTTTTTTTGTCTGAGATCCTGTAGCATTCTCACAGTAAAACAAAATACACCAGCCACCTTACTTAGAGCATACTATGTTGTTTCTACTTCAGGAAATACTTGAAAACAGTTGAAATCTAGGTGTAAGCAGAATTTTCGGTGCTCTTATTTAAAGCAATATTATAGAGCACCTTTGACTTCCTGTGAAAATACGCAATGAATGTTCACCTGCGTCTGGAGAAAGCCAAGACAAATGTTTGCCACAGCCTTCAAAATTGTCCTGATGGCAATAACTCACTTAAGAGTTTTTCTAAAGAATACATGTGTATCCAGGCATGCATAGGAACTTTAGTTGCTGAAATAGAGAATGAAAAAAGATTATTAACTTGCATTTAAGATCTCCCTTGCTTGTTGACCACTGATGCTCCTTAGATTGGGCTACTTACTTTACTAGTTTCTAAGATTTTTCAAACAGCCATGATGTAAGCACTCATTTTTAATTCTACCTCTACCCAAGACAGAGAGCTTTCAAGAACAAAGGTAACTTTGTTAAGTTATACAAACAATAGTGAAGGGGCTGTAAAGAAATATTTACTTAATGCTCTCAGTACTTTAATGCAGAACAAGAAGTTAACCGTGCCAGCGTCAAAAAAGGCTATTCAGGGTTTCTTTGCATACAACCAGGGCATATTCAATGGTATAAACAATAATGAAACCATGAAAAGATTATTTATTTATTCAAGATGAACATTACCTGTGTAAGTAACTAGCACGAAATCATGCCTCTGCAATTATTTCATTCATGGGACTACTTGATGGATAAACACCCTGAAGATTAACTGAAATAAATGGAGATAGAAGAGCCAGAGGTTAAAAGCTTGAAGGACTTGTTTTCTGCTTGCCAGTACTAGGAGTATCTTACAAAGGTTTACTAGTGATTTGACATTAATGGTAATAATAATTTTAATTACACAGACTAGGTAAAATGTAATTAAGTATATAAAATATTTACACGTATATATATGAAAATAGATTTCAAGATGCAGAATAAACTTTCACCTAATGTAAGAATGATTTCTGCCAATGAAGTGCAAAAAAAGTCTTTTTTTTCATGTTAGCATTCAAAATCTGTATCAGTGACCCTGGCACAAGAAGTGTTCTAATGGAATGTGTTGATTCCACAGTTACTGGGAGGCATCGTGAGTACAGAAAAGGGACAATGTTTGCAACAGGAACAGCAGAAGTGGGATGAAATTTCACTCATATTTCAAAGATTTCATGTTGTTCAAACACTGGTAACAAATTTCTTCTAAAAATGTATATTGGTAATTTTGAAATGGCAGAAAATGTAGTGAACTTTTCTGGACAAATACCGAACTAACCTAAGACCTAACATTTTCATATTAGTCAATTCATTATTTTATGTCTGGCATTTCTTCAACCCAGAATGATGAAAAAGACAAACCCTGACCTATTAAAAAAGAATAGCTAATATTAATTTTGATTTTTCACACCTCTTACTTTCAATCAGTGAATACAGCAGTAAAGAAACATCATCTCAGCACAATCAGCTTTCTTTTGTATCACATCATCAGCTGCGTATTTCAGAATGGGAGAGAAATATACCTAGACCCTTGAGCCTAAAAAAATTTATATGTTTTATTCCCAGACATTGTGAATAGAAGTGGCAAGGAATTTTTTCTATTTATTTTTTAAAAAGTCCTCTGAACCCCCTTCAAATTCTACTTGATGAAACTAAAACATCAGATTAGACATTTACCTTATTTTCTCATTTGAAGGCAGGGGGAGTTACATCAGCACACTTCAGTTTTTGACTAGAAAATTTTGGGCACTTCGTAAAAACAAATCCCTTCTCATTTTGAATTTAACAGAACTTGACTAGAGTTCACACCTAAAGAAAACATTTCACCATTGCGTGTCTCTTTCCATCCTCAAAAGGAGCTTTTTATTATGGGATAAAATAAAGGGCAAAACTCTTATTTGTGTTCCACGCTGCACAGAGAAGCCCCATGGAAAATGCCTGGAAAAGGCAGGATAAAATAAAGCCACACCCATTGAGTACAGACTGAACAAAAGGACTTTGAAAGAGCATTCTCTGATTTGACTAGTCTGGGGAATACTGCTTATCTTAATATTGTGAAAAATGGTTTTATTGCAACTCTGCATAGTTCATGTATTGCTTTGTAGTAACAAAAATAGTACCCATCTTTCCAGCAAGTTGCCTGAATCTGCATTTGAAACACTCATAAGTGGAAACACCTAGCACAGTTAAAATCTGCTATTCTTTAACTATAATAGTTTTACATCACCCTTCCATGTACTAAATGTTAATTGGCTTATCACATGAAAAAGTCTCCCAAATTAAGAGCAGTTTAAGAGTTAACTGTTACAACTTCATAAATTCCTATACAAGGACTGTGTAATTTTTGTTTAAATTACAATTTCCATAATTTCAAACAAAAATAACTTTCCTTAACCTTCTTTTTAGAGCTGCAGTGAGGGATAGGCTAGATACATTTGATTGGAGGAATATTTTCCTTCCCTTGAGATTGACTTCCTACACATCTCTTGCAGAATGATTCATAAGGCTCAGTCATTTAGAATTGCAAATGTGGTACGGGACTTCTTGTCAGTTGACAAATGGGTGTAGTCACATTTAAACAAGGAAAGAAAAGATATGAAATTATACCACGAAAGAGATTAAACTTTACTAATTCCATCCATCACAACTCCAGTACTCCACACTCACTCACTGTTGTGATTACTCTAATTAAGGAATTTCACTGCCTTACTGGGTCTCCCAGTTCATACACATGTTGTCAAAAGCATATCTTGCGTATTCATGGTAGAAGAAACTAAGACAGAAGCCATTTTGGCTCATGAAATGCACTGAAGTAGCTGCCTGCACTGCTTCTGCTTGAAATTTTATTGTACATTGTATTTAGTGTGCTTGGAACAGCAATGTGGAAATGTCACTCACCTGTCATGTAAGCTGAACTTAATTATACCGTAATTGCACATCCGATACACTGAAAGGGAAAGGAAGCAGCATTTCCTTCTACTTACCATGAGACAAACATGTATTATTCATTCACCTAGTTACTACACTGAAGTACCATTATAGGCATTACCATTTTGCTTTAAGGTACAATGAGTAATTTATTAAGTAGTGATGCATATGTTTATAAAAATTCTTAAGTTCTGAAATGAACTATTGCAAAGAGTACATGAAGCTGACAGTCTAGTTCATGGACAGATAAAATAGGCAGTTATTAAGGTGGGGTAGGACTGCTCAAAGGAAATTTTTGCACTTTTTTGCAAGCCAAAGTAGAGATGAGGTGTCTGTCACTAAGAAGAAACAAAATCAAATCACAAAAAAACCCAGTAACAAACCCTGAAACAAAAAACAAAGAAACAAAAATTCTCCTGAAAGTCTGAAGAAACAAACAGCCAAAGTTCACAATACTTCGGTTCTGTATGTCAGCAGTTGCTGATTTGCTGAGGGTGAGCACTAGCTCATGTCTCCTCTTGCCAGCTCCCTATCAGGATTTACTCCAGAGCATTCAGAGTGGTCTATATTGGTGCCACTTCTGTAGCACTGAACAGTGATGTTACTGCCTCTGTGTAATTGCTTCTATACCCTCCCAGTGGTTCCCATGTAGCATATGGTACTGTGCTGATGACCTCTCCCCAGCTGAATCTCATCCTTAAGTAATCTAATATGTTCTGCAATAGGAAGGACCTCATGGAAATCACAACAGAGATGACAACAAACAAACAGGAAGGAAAAATAAAGCAGTTGAAAATCAAACATATACATAACTGCTTAGAAAAAATAAAGAATTTGAAATATTGCTTTATATTTTTACCATAAATATCCACTAGCTTGGCATGCACTATTTCATCTCAAAAATAAGTTGCCTCAGTTTAATCTAGTCCATCCTGAAACAATCAGTGCAAAAAAGGAAAGAAATATTTGAGATAGACATACTAGTGAAAATCACCAGCATGAATAACATTAAGCAACTCGCAAAACACTGCTAATATATCTACTTTCATCTTAACAAGATTTTATTCTGCCTATTTGACTGAAACAGAAATGAGCAGCCGCACTCTAAGTGACATGACATATTCAGTTGTTTATGTCAGAAACAACAAGCCCTGCTTAAATACATATACATCCTTTTTTGAAAGGATCCCACAATGCTTGAAAGTGCCATAGGATGAACTTCTAGCCAGTGTGGAAAGAAGCTGCTCTTTACAGAAAAACTGTTCAGAGAGTGAAGTGAGAAGAGCCTTGACTAAACATGACCATGGATCTGCAGCTAAACAATGAGCTAAATCCAACCTTTATGGAAACTTGAAATCTGTATCTGATGTGCAGGGCGTTATGGAGGCGTTAACCACCATGAGGTTAGTATTCCCAGCGTACCTGGAAACATAAGCATCATCCAGTGATGAAATGTTCCGTTTTCTACTGTTATCACTCTCCAGTGGAGATTTTTCTTTTCCTTTTTATTCAAGAAACTAACTAGTCGCAGAAGAAAAAGGGGCCTTGCCTGTTGGCTGCCCCCTCTACTTTAAATCTTATCTATATTCATGCTGTCCGAAGACCTCTTTTAGTCCAGTGTGAGAGAAGTTTTCTGCTAAGCTGTAATAAGATTGTCAGACTAAAGTAATTGTAAACAAAGAACCACAGAGTCAGCATACAGAGGAAAAAATGAGTGGGAAAAACCATCTTAATTCTTCATCAGCTCACCAGAAAATTACTTCCCTTTAAATTGAGGAGGAAACATAAGCAGCTTTATTAGTTTGCATGCCAGATGAAAATGCCTGAGCAAGCTGTGACAATGGACATTTCCAAACAATTTAAACATTTAGTATTGCAAGTAATTAAATGATCCTCCACACCTTACCCACTTCTCTTTTCAGACACATATAACAATACACTTCACCAGATAAAAAAGTTTTTTCTATTTATAAGAGCGAATGTAAATCGTGTCAGGGCTGAGCAGGATATTCACACTGTTGACTTTATTCAGTTAATACACATGCCTGAAATAAATCTTTGCCTTTTCTATAGTCAGTGACACCTATATGGCACTCGAGTGCTTTGACTCATCCTCTGGAAAGTCCACTGATAAATCCAAAGGTACCTAACTCAAGCACCCACTTTTACTGAAGTGGGCTGAAAGAGTAAGGTGCTTTTCCATGATACTCATCAAAGTTCATCAAAGAACACAGGGGTTTTGTGTACTGCTGATTTTCCATCCTAAACCCTGTAGGCTTTTAGAGAGACAGAAAATTTCGCAGAACTTGTAACCAGTGCTCCAGAATGTAGCATCTGTAGTATCCCATTAGAAAGACAGTAAAGTTTCAGGATCAAAAAACCAACTGCACCATAAAGCCTGTCATTCCAGAACTAAATCACAGTAACTGGAAGATTCACCCAATAATTCATGTTCACCAAAACAATCTGTAAGCAGCAATATCCCCCTGTAGTTTGATAGAGCTTGATTAGCCAATATTCTTCAATAAAAATGTCAGAATATATTACAAGTAGTTAGACTTTGGGAATTCACTGGTCTAGAAGCAATGCATAGGAATCTTTCAGTATTCACATGTATTTCTAAGACCCTGACAATTATCTTCCAGAGTCCTCTGTACATGAGTTGAATTTTTTCATGAGTCACCCAATTTGGCTTGCCCAGATTTATTTTAGTATCTAAAGGAAGTAACTCATTCAGCACAGTAACAAGGATTTACTACAGACTTTGTAGCACCAAACTAAACAGGGCAAGCAACTGAGCGTGGGTTGTTTTGATTTTTTTTCCTCTAATGGTATGATACATATGCAAGGTTTCCTAGTGCTCTGCACTGACTAATGAGTGAAGCATCAATTCAAGCATACAGAACAGCTTCATGCATTCAACAGCAGCTCACTCAGGGGCATCAATTTTAGAATTTCTTCTATTCAGAAGGAGTAAATATAATATATGTAAATACAATCTTTATATAGTCAGTTTCAGATGAGAGCTAATAGTGGAATGCTGGGCAAAAGAAATGCCTTTAGGTTTTTCAGAAGCAACAAAAAACATTGAATAACAAATTCTACAGGGGTTAAAAATAAAGAAAATCGAATGCTAGTTCAGCACCTTTTTATTAATTCAGCACAGTGTGCATATCTGTGCCCAGTCACTTTACATCTGCAAGGGTGTAGGACAGAGCACAGAAATTCCCTTCCCATGCTTCTTTAAACCTGCAGAAATTCCAGAAATGCAAATGTGATCATGCTTTCCTACAGCTGCTAAATTGTCACAGCTGATGTATTCCTTAATGATATTAGTAGAGTGAACTAAAGCTACTGCTACTCCCTAGTGCCCATAGCTTTCTCTACATTCAAGGACAGACTTACAATCAAGGAAAGCATCAGGCAGTGGGGGTGTGAGCTGGGAATAGTGCTATGTTCTGAGTGTTGCCCACTCTTGCAATTTTATCATGCATTTTTAAATAAATTGTGTGTTTCCCAGCGGTACAAATGCTTGTAGTATCTGTATGTAGAAAACTGCAACTACTTGCTATTTGCAGTTTTCATTAAGAAAGATAAGCCTGGTTGTAATCTCAAGATCAACAGTACTAGCAAGAGAAAAGGGCTAAGAAGGTATGTCAAACTACTGCTGAATTTGGCCTGTCTCACAGCTCCACAAAGGGGTGTTACTGATTTCTGTGAATGGCAAACTACAGCATTACAAACTCCACTTTGGACAGGGAGCCACTTACAAAAGGTATGACACATATGAGTCAAAGACTACCATAGACTTGAAACCCCCTTATACGGGTTACTACTGTGATTCTAGGCAAGGGGACTGCAGTTACTGATGCTCTGCATCAATGCTGAGTTTAAGTCATCACTTTAAATCAGATTTTTTAAAGACAGAGTAAGAATGACTTAACAATGTGATTGAAAGCTCTTCCAAAAGACACTTAAGACTTGATATCATTAGTGCATATCTAGCAAAACTCAGTTTCTTTCTGATGCTGCTTTAGTAGCAGGTAACTATAAAGTGTTAAAGAAAGAGCATGAGATTTCTCTCACAAGACCATGCAACATATTGAACACCTACCCAAGACACTGATTTAACCTGTTCTTAGAGGTATGTATAGGCCATATCACACTATGTAAAAAATGATGGTCAATTATTATTGATACTTTCTTGATAACATCTAGCTCCCTTCACTTGCAGGTCCTTCATGCACTTCACAAGTACATAGTTTCCACTTACAGAGGAGGAACATAGCAAGACAGCTCTAAATGCCAGAGGGATACAGAACTCAGAAGCCATTAAACAACTTCTCTTTCTTAGACTGCTAGTTAACTGTCTTCTTCTTTACTTAGACTAATGTCATATCATCAGGAAAATTATCCATTCAACTACATACATGATATAAAAACCCAGGGCATTTATTACATGCATTAATGAAACTTGCTATAATGTCATCTTCTATTCTCAGTACTAGGACTACAGCAAATACTGCAAGCTAGGACATGTCCTTTTCCTCCACTTCCAAAGCACAGTGAAAGTGACAGGGTTATTTGCTATTTTCACAGCAATGGAAGATGTAAGAAAACCACATTAAAAAAAAAAAAAAAAAAAAAAAAAAAAAAAAAAAAAGCTATTTTTAAACTTTATTATAATTCTTCTTTTCTCCTTCAAAATTCAGTACTTTGCTTCCTTCAAAAGATGCTGCACATATACTAGCTATGGTGTCTCCTTTAAATTGGGCTTATAATTTAGAATATAAACTGAGAATACATGCAAACTGGGAAAAGACTCTACTGTCCAAGATATTTAGAGGACTAGTATATTTCTATGACAAAGACAAACTTTCAAGAGAGTAGTTTTACTTGCTACTCTTACTACTTGCTGGCTGAGTTGCAAAACTCTTGATTCTTAAACCTCCACCTTCTTAGCTGAAGCCAGTCAAAACACTCTGACTTTGATCCTCCTTACTCAATTAATAACCCTGCCTCACAGATGCATCTCCTTGCTGTTGCTTCTTCACATTTGAAAGACCACATAGAAAACAGTCTCTCAACAAAGTTCTTTTCTATTGAGGTATCTTAAGCATGTCTTTGTTTCTTTAATTTACAGTATTTTATCATCACTGCAGCAAAAACCTCACAGAAGGCCATAGCAACAGGCTGAATTTATGTGCAGAGTGATCAGTCATCCACGGCTGGAAGGAACAGTGAATCCCAATCTCATTTCAAAATCTAACGAAGTTGGCCTCTCAAATCCACTTGATGTATCTACTAATACTAGGCTTAGATTGAAATTTAAGATTTCCTCTGCAAGAACTGTTATGATCATTTGAATCGGGGTTGTTTAGAGTAGGGGAAAGGTTAGAAAGGGGAACATGGTAATGCTTTCAATGACACAAAAAACTGCTGGAATGAAGGAGGAAATGATCTTGGTCTTCAGGTCCACAGCAGCGAGGGACAAAAAATGAGTGTTGACCAGACAAAAGACACAGGATACTGGTTTTGATTTAAAAATAACTCAGTTTTCATTGACAAAAATAACAAACTACTGTCACAGATTGCTTGTTGAAGTCCCAGAAAAGGAAATTTCTAAGAAAAGGAGAGCCATTTGTAGCATTAAGAATGGAAAATCCATCAGTTCCTTGCAGTTCTAAGCTTCTCTGATTCTGTCAACTTCTACTTATATAGCATGTATTAACACAATCCATCTAGAAACGTTTTTGTCACAAAATACTTATGCAAAGGCATATTCATAGACAACTACAATTGAAATGAGGGAAAAAGATCAACTTGGTCTTTCAACGGTATTTGAAAGACAAACTCATTGGAGTTTAATCCATATACCAAAAACTACAGGAGCATTTAGGGTGCTGCACTTCAATAAACTAAAGCCAGCTGTGGCGATTGAATGGCTGTGGTGGGAACACACATTTATTTTCCTTTGCAGCATTCATTATTTATTTCCATTTAGTTTACTAAACTTCCACAGCACTATGGCACTTCTGCTTTCTGTGTTCTATTGTCTTGTTACTTCTGGGACACCTAACCCACTGACTTCATTGACTATTTTATCAAGCACTGACTATCTTATCAAGCATCAAGAGTCACTGTATATTCCCTACTCAGTTTTATAGTCAAGTATCCCAGGGCCTTTGTCAAGCCCCAGTGCTGTTACAGATGCTGGAAAACTACTTCAGCTTACACACTGTATGAAATAGAAAGAAGCTGGAATACGAGTGGGTATTAATCACAAAGCTCTGCTGATGCTTTTCTATTTTCTCTTTTGGCTACTCTTTAGCTTGTTTCTGATGTCAGAACTGAGTAAGGAGGGAATACAGTGCTACTCTGACAGCCCCATGCTATCTGGAAATGCAAGCATGTTCCCTGGAGGTCATTTCTATCCCTCGCTGTAGGCATAACTATAGCTGTATGCTCAAGGTGATTTAAAAATAATTATTTTAATGAAATTGTCACTGCTTCTGCTTTTGTTAGCTGTTCAGATTTCATGGGTTGAGAAAGTATTGCATCATTTAGCAAATACAGCAACTAAAGTGAAAAGCAGGTGGTTATGGTAAGAAAACAAACTACTAACACAAAGAGCAATAATAATTTAGCTTGTGACTGGGAAAAAAAAAAAAAGTAATTGAAGACAAAGTTTGGGAATAAGCCTGTCACTTCAAGTAGAATATTTAATTGTCTGCTAAAGCTAATTATCAGTGAATTTCAGCACATGCCTTTCCCACTTTTATGGCCATATGGCGCCCTTACATGCACTCTGAGCACATATGAGAGGTCTAATTCAAATTACCTCAAGCACTTGCATAACACTTTGTATATGCAGAAATCTGTAAGATTCTTGGCTGGTCTTTTCAACACTATCACTAGAGAGAGCATCGGAGCCAGCCAGAACCTCTCTCCTAGCAAATTATAGCTGGTCCTTGCACTGACAGAAGGTGCAGGTGCAGAAGCTTCTATCCCCAACTCTGCTGTGAGACAGATTCCAGCAGCAGCTTAACCAGGAGTCTGAGTTTTGATTCTGAATGGTCTATTCATGAGTCCATCTAGTGGATAGTATGAGATAGTATATATCTACATAGATATATGTAGCACACATATGTATCTCTAAACTCTTCTCTTCCCCCATTTCAATCATAGCAATGTTAAAAGAGATTAAAGATGTGACAGTTTGGCATTGATTTGAAGAACTTCCTAAAGTTATTCAGAACACAAAAAATACTAAAATACTTGTTCCTTGCTTAGAACACCTTTGCAGAAGCTAAATAAAAGCTCCTTTCTTCCAAATTGTAAGGAAGTTTTGGAGATGATGTGAGCTGCAGGAAACAATTGTTTCCCTTTGTGGACGATACTTATTTCCCCCAAAGGATTTTACGGATAGTAAAATTTTAAAGTATCCTCCAGAGCGTTGCACAGTATCCCACACACTACCCTTGAAGTTTCCCTCAGTGCTCAGAATACACCATGTTCAGGGCTGCAACTGGTCACCAGAATCCAAGAGCAGAAGCAAGGATTCCATTTTTAATGCCCAATAATTTCTCTGTAAATACACTTTTATTCTGTACTTTTTTTTGTCCAGGCTATTCTTTTCCACTGCTTTTCTTGCCCCATGTGTTCTTATTACTGGAAAAAAGAAGTTTAGTTACACATGATGCAAAATAAATTAACAGTATAATAAAGTGGGTTAAAAGCACCATCAGATGAGTAACACACCTTGCATCCCACATATTTGTTGCTGATCTTTGGGCAAGTGCTCCAATGACATCATGTATTGAGTATCATGTATTGAGGACTGTTCCCCTCTTAAAAATAAACACACTCATAACTACCTAAAACTTTTGAAAGAAAATATTTAATATTTCTGTCTGGGAAAAGCTGAAGAGGAATGAAGCTGTTCCTTCTCCACTTCTGCTTCAGCCCTGTCTCTGAACAGCAAACGTTTCCCACAGCACCACCTGCAGAACTACCTAGCTGGAGGCTAGAATTATAATATATCAGGGGGAAAGATTAAGCATTAAATCTAGTATGATACCGAAGGACAACAGCAGTGCTATCACTGCAGATAGACTAACAGCACACTTAATACATGTAGGAATTAATTTATCAGTTTGCATTCAGACATATAGACACTTTGTGTATCAAAAGGTGGAAGTAAGACTTAATGCTCTTACAGATGTTCGGCGAGAGGTAAGTTCGGGTTAAAGTGAAAGTCCTTTATGCTGTAACAGCATCTTTGCACATTGATTTTTGAAGAAAAACCTTAACCTGGATTTTAGTCTTACTTCTGTTAATAAAAACTGTGAACTAAATGTTTCAATGGATGAGAGGCATCAAATACCTCTAGGAGAGGGAACACAAGTTATTTATATGCCATTTTATATGGCTTTCCCATCTGGCTTCTAGCATCTTCTACAGAAGTACATCCTAAAAGACATCTACTCTTGTAACTGTCAGCCAAGCTCCTCAGATGCTCAAGGACATGAAAGGTGGCACTAGGTAGCTATGTTTAATAATCTGGATCCATTCCCAGATTACCTGCTGGGCTTGCTGAAGAAGTATGAGCATTAATATCTGAGATCATCATTATTCTTTACTGCAGGTGGAAGCCATTCTAAGATACATTCTCTGGCTAAAAGACAGTCTCAGCTTTGTAGCTTTGTACCAGCAACAGCAGATTACACCAACTGCCTCCACATTACTGTCAAAAGTATTTTTCCATTTCTGCTTTCTCATGCTTGCCACTCTCACTTTAGTGTAGAGCTCACTTCCTTTTGAATCCCACTTCACTCTAACGAGGTAAATAAAATTCTTACCCAAAATGCTTCATTAACCCATTTAATCATACCTAATATTACCTTCACTACTCCTCCTCGCTGGTCTTAAACATAACCCACTGCTAATTTGTTTCCGTGCCATATTGCAAGTTAGTGTAGATGCCAGCTGCATGACAATTTTCAGTAGCTGGTGAAAGAATCTTATTTGTAACACAGGATGTTTTTTAATATTTCTTTTTTCTTGTAAGAAAAAAAGCAAACTAATATTGCCTGTCAGAGACCAATCAGACTGAACTATCATTATTATTCAACTTGAATTAAAACCTTCAATTTTGTAAACCATGATGAACTGACAGCGAAATTTTTATCCGTATTGACTTTTAGTGTGTGATTTCTACTTCCCTTTCTAATTAGAAATTCCCCACACACTTAGTTTTCACTGAGGCTTGAAAACATTGCTTGAAGAATTGTTTCAGGTTTCCTTCATTTCACTTCCTTAATGCTATGATCACTACTACTTCTGCTCCAGAAGCCAAAGTCAGAAGCACTGAACAGAGACCATTGAGGAAAAGTGGCTGTATTTTTGATCCTTGAAATGGGTCCCTCATGCCTTTGTTCATCTCATCCAACACCTTCTAGACAATGCCTGTTAAGAGCTATTATCAAGTGGCTGCCTTCAGTTCTTCTAACATATATGCTTTTCTCAGCAATAATGTCTAGAAGTTATAAATCACCAAAAACCTCTGCAACATCAGGCTTGAATCGTCCTTTGCCTATGGAAAAAGATGTTACTACTAATAGTATCAATCTTCTGCTCTTATGGTTCTGATAAATTTTTGCAGTGTCACAGCTACAAACTCTACCCTTTCATAGAAATAAAATAATGTAATCCCTTGGGAAAAGAATGAAGGGCGTTAGAAAATACTGTGAAATCGTTAAACAGCTCCTGCTTGCAGAAGTCTTCAATTATTTTCACATTCAAAATATCATACACAGTGAGTGAAGGGTAACAGAACTGAGGTCATCCAAGGTTTGCCTTGCATCTGCAGGGATTGTAAAATTTTAGTCTTTATTGAACCATGGAAAACCTTAGTCTAAATTTACTAATTCTAGAAAACTTCCAGCACTGTAGGTGAAAAATCATGTATCCATTTTCTTTCCCCACACATAAGACAGCCACGAATATTGCTTGCTTACTTGTAAACAATAATAATGGAATGTTTATATTTATTCAAGGATGACTCTTAAAAGAACAAAAAAAAGAAAAAGAACAGCATGGGATAGGAAGCATTATCCTGTCTACTTCACAAGAGGGCTCCTAGTTCTACAGAAGCTTCGGAACTAGAAATTAACTACACAGAACAACAGCAGAGCTAAAGTACAGCTTTAACCATAAAAACAATTGTATTGATTTTTAATAAATATGCATCTGATATTATAGATAACCACTGTTTTTCGGAAGAGCTTTCATTACAATTTTCTTATGGTGTCAAATGACTGGAGTTCACAATTGTTTCTGTCACTTTCCAGCACAGAGAATACATACTAAAATATACAAAAATAAAGGAATATACTTTACTTGCTCAAACTGCTCTCCAATTACTCCAGCATAGGTTCTCTTATTTGTGCTTTAAATACAACAAATTAATCAATGAGTCTACATTTGACATACACATTGCATTTTTCACAGCTATAAGATTGTCTCAAAAAATGGGAGTTTTTTTTTAAGTAAAAAGGAATTGACAGGTATCTTATGCAGAATAGTTCAAACAGGCTGGCATTTTCTTTCATAATCAAGAGAATTTACCAAATTTAGACTATCGGATTTATAAAGCTAAACTCCATGTGTGCGTGAGGTTGGGCGAAACAATGGTCAGAACCAAGCATATGCATGGCTAGGTAGTGATTTATAAGGGAACCAGTAGAATTCTCAATGTTTACGACAGGCAGTTTAGCTGCTAAGGGGTATTTAATTTTGCTTGAATGTGTGTGCATTTCTCTGCAAAAGGAGACAGGCACTGATTTCAGTTTTCCTTATGTGTATAGGCACAGGAGCAGAGAGGGCCCTTAATAGAGGGGTAAAGAAGTATTTGCTACCCTTAGTCTCTCCCACAGTTTAAAAAAGTGTGCTGCTGACACCCATAGACAAGTATCTGAACTCTTCTTTAAGTTGTTCTTAAGATTACAGGATGGTTTAAACTCACTCTTTAATTTTATTCTCACCTGTTTACATATTTTTGCATGCACAGAATCAACTTCCTGTAGAAGTGACTTGTCTCACAATGATTTCAGTAAGCCCCAGGGGCAACTTATGAAAAATCTCATCCTAGTTGGTTCAAAGGTAATCGCATTAGAAAGACCAGGAAGGGGATAATGGTGTTCTTTGTTTGCTCGGTGGTTTTTTAAATTATTTATTCTTCAAATAGTTTAAGAAACCTCACATATGGGTCAAGCCAAGCAGTGCTAACTTTCAGTAAAGGAAAAAAAAATGTCAATAACTGTAGTCCTTTGAGTAAATGGAATAAAGAAAGTAGAAATAAAGATTAGACTTGTGATTTCAATAGTGCTTCTACCTATATAAAATTTAAAGTGACAAAACAATACAAAAAAATGAATGATCTGACACATTCTCATGTACAGACACCCTTCTGTTCCACATCTTTATAAATTATACTTCATTATAAATAGACTTGGTTCATCAAAACATATCTTGCTTTCAAGAGGAAAACAGGTAACACATACATGTGGATGAGACCAGCACAATCAACTTGTGTTGGGCACCAAAAGCCTTTTAAACTACTTTAACAATCAATACACAAGTTGTCACCACTTCACAGCACAATGCACACTGAGATAATTATTAATCCTGTTTTACCCAGATGCACATCCTTGATCCTAAACATGAAACTTTCCTGTTCTTTCCACTATCCCTTGTGCAAGACTATATCAAACGAGAAGACAGATAATTCACGAGATTTTCAATCTTTCACAGATGACCAGAAAAGCACATACATGTGAGTAGGATGCTAGGGGAAAGCAGGGAATAAATTAAATCACATATATACATTCATGTAGATACTATAACTTCAGCCCACATATCTCAGCTTTACTTACCATGGAGAACTCTACAAATAATTGCCACAGCTACCAACACTACTATAGCTTTATCAGTGCTGGCAGCCCTAGTGTAGATGACACCCCAGCAGCTGTCAGTAGCATCATGCCTATTAAACCAGCTCAGTGCCAATCTAATTAACACAGTGCTGAAACAGCTGCTAGTGCTGGAGAGCTGTGAATATTGCAGCTCCTCATATCACTAATGTCAGTGGAGCTGCAATACTGGGAATGTTCTGTAAATGTTCCCCAGTGCAGAACAAGCCTATGTTGGCAGTACCCTCAATTTCTGTCCTTGTTGGACATAATACTTAAAGGAAGGTGTCAAATTCAACTTTGTACTTAAAATCTAATTAAAGGCCCCCACCCCATGTTTCCTTACAAATGTTGAAGTCCTGGGTTTCTGATGGCAAACTCCTTAATGGACTTTGGCACTGTATACGATCTTCCAGTTATAAATAGAGCTGTATGGACAGTGCAACTGAAGAAGGCCTTGTGAAAGGCCCAAAACTATTCTGCTAACAGGTCTCAAAAGAGCACTATCTAGTTTCATCATTTCTTACTGAGAGAAGGGGAATTCACTATTTTTAGACTACCGCAATGAAGTACAGTTGCACACACCTCAATGGAGGGCACAATCTTCAATTGCCTCCCTTCTCTAGTAAACTACTAGGATTAATAAATGTGCTACCAATGTTCAGAAAGACTTTCATGACTTGTCTGAGAAAGTCACTATCATCACTTTTGTCTTTTAAAAATGGCAATTATGGCACAATGCTTCAGGATGAGAAAAACAGGTGAAGGATGAAGTAAATACAATCAACCAGACAAGAGTGTCAAAAAGAAAAATAGTTGTAACCCTGCTTCCTTCTCTGGGGGAATGGCCTCCACCAATCTGCAACTCAGCTGTTACACAGAGGGTAGGGGGAGAAAGAGAGGTCAACAAGCTCATTAGAAAAGGCAGGTGAACCTTTTAACTGATGTAAAGTCATTTTGTCCTTGAACAGAAAGGAATTAGGAAGAAGATCTTCGTTTCTGGGGCAATATCTTTACAATCTTTCCAAAGACAGGGCTCATAATAAAGACATAAAAGGAAGACATGAAAGACAAGAATCCAGAAAACACTTAGGAGATTTCATATTTTGCAGGATTGAATTAAAGAGAAGAAAGCTCTGCCTGAAGTCTTTAAATTAATCAAAACAACCTTTTCTTTCAGCATACTGCAGAGATATAGCTCAGGTTTAAGTATGATTTATTGCAGTGGAAACACATTCAAGACAGGCATTTCTTCTTTTCCATACTTCCACAGCTTAACAGGAACCCCTCGAGTACTGCCACTATAAAAACATCTGATGAGACTTTACCGTGGCTGAAAGCTTCTGTTTTTTCCAGTGAACTGCATAAGTTAAATAATCCACCTGAAATTTTACTATGAAAATTTTCTTCAAAGTCATTCATTCATTTGGCAGTAGTTAGATGAAACAACACCAGAACTTTCACTTAGTTTCTGAGGGTAGACTCAGTATGTACTGTATCCCCCTGCACAAAATGTGAGTAAATGGCCTCAGCAGCCGTACCCAAATATGTGAGACCTGCACCCCTGCTCCATCTGCTAAACATAATGGGTGGGATTTCTGGACACACAGTGAAATCTCCATTCCAGTACATCAGGAATTAAGAGAGTCTGTCCTAACACATAGCAGCCAGTGCAGATGGCCTTCTTCTAAAGCTCCTGCTGGCACAGAGTAGTGGCAGATTGTTCAAAGAGGGATAGATTTGGGGAGCAACAAAAGAGCTAGGGATAAAAGTTACATCCAGCTTTGTTCCATGTGCAAAAGGAAGTCTATTATGTGTCCCTTTTGTTTCCTGTGTTCCAGGAAGCAAGAGATTTTAAAGGACTGAAGGTTAAAGACAGATGCTACAAAAAAGTAAACATTATTTCTCTTCTCTTGGCTGTACAGAAATCAGGAGCTGTCATTCTACTGGGATTCCTTGAAAAGAATTTTTAATTTGGGGCTCTAATGTTTACGATACTTGACAGATACGAATACCTGTAAAGTTTAAACTCCCATTTCAATTTTAATCCTTTAGCAGACACAGTGTTGCTGAGAAAACAACAGCTTCTTTAAGCTCTTCTCTGTGGGAATATTTGTCTGACTTTGTATCTTTGTATACCTAGACATCATATGGCCTTTTCTCCTAGCTGTGTACTTCAAGCACAGCTATGTTTGTATATGAATGTACGCACCTATACACACAAATATATTCTGCCGGTTTATGTCCACACTCACTGGTCCTCTTGCTATTAAACTCACAGAAACAACAAGGCTTAATTTGCCTGCAATATATTCCAACACAGGTTTTTATTCTGCTGTTTAAATTGGATTCAATGACAAAAAATCCCATTCCCAGGGACTTGCACACCATTCCTCTCAACCTCGCCCTCTGCTATGCCAAAATGCTTTGAAAGTCAAAGGAAATAATCACATCATGAAAATTACCCTCTAATAGCACTCCCCTGCTTTTAAATAAAAGCTAATAGTTTTTGCTTTCTTACACAGGCATATTTAAAAAGCAGAAATAGCTCCATGTTCTAGACAGAAGCAGTTGACTGATACAATATGCCAAAAGCTTCTTTAAAAAATTATTCTAAGTTGTATCATTTGTTGCTGAAGATAAACATTGCTTTAGGGGAGGCCACAGTAGCTATTTAAAAGCCTACCACAATAATAAATAAGACAGGGGGTGAAGCATAATACATATTAAATTTCATCTTCATCCAACACACTGTACACCATGGCTAAGCGAAGGGAGAGCATTGCATATATAATTCAGATTTCATAAATAAAGTATAACCACATGGCTGCTCTGACCAAAGAAAACTACCCCATATTAAGACAAAAAAGTACAGAAAATTTATAACCAAAATCAGTGAATTCTGACATGTCAGGAAAATTCCTTATTTCTGTAGCAGTGTCATGACTTGTTCAATCCTCGCTGTTTCATATTGATGTTACTTGACCAGTTAATATATTTTTTGCTGTTACTTGCAATTTAATCTAACTTTATTTTTACATACCCTTTAAATGCACATATTTTTTGTTACGAATTTGATGTGTTAGAAAATATAACTGCCTTTTGTTGCTTGCGTAATATTAACTGCATGTCAAATAGATTTACCTATAATTAATGAAATATAATGAGTATTCTTTTTATATTTGCTCTGCAGTTAGCTTTTAGATAGCACAGAAATGCCAAAGCAACAAACAGCCTAAAACTAGTTTATGGCTTTTTTATTGGCAGACCTAAATAGAAATATCCTCCAGTAGTGCCAAGAGTTGGCTTAATACTGAATCTGGCAGTTAATCTTTATGGTAAGTCAAAACATGCTAAACAGAACCTACCTTCAGAAACTTTTCCTTGACATCAGCTCATATTCTGAATTAATAACCTAAGTATAAATGTCATCATTCACCAATAAAGTACAAAAGGAAGAAGACATAATGAAAGCCTTTTACTTCTTTTGGCAGAGGAAGGCAACTGCATTCTACTAATTTGGTCACCTGTGTTGTCACCATGGATGAAGGTAACAGAGGTTTATATTCTCTCACTGTTGTGGTTTAAGCCACTATAACTCACCCAGTTCACTCACTCACTCCCCCCTCTTTCTTCCCCCCAGCTCCTGGGGGGATGAGAATCAAAAGAATGCAACTCCCACAGGTTGAGATAAGAACAGTTCAGTAACTGAGGTATAACACAAATCACTACTGCTACCACTAATAATAGTAATGACAAGGGAAATACAAGGAAAGAGAATACAACAGCTCACCACTCGATACCAAGCCTGACCCAGTAGTGACCCTCACCATTCCGGGTCTCTGCCCTCCGTTTCAACATCCTGGGCATGGCATGCCATGGTATGGAATACCTCTTTGGTCAGTTTGGATCAGGTGTCCTGTCTCTGCTTCTTCCCGGCTTCTCCTCCTTCCTGGCAGAGCATGAGATTCAGAAAGCCCTTGGTCAGACCAAAACATTCTAACCAGTAACTGAAAACATTGGTGTTATCAGCACTGTTCCCAGCTATTAAGAAGGAGAAAAAAATGACTGCTACTGCTTAACCCAGGACACTCACCATATGAAAATAAAAGCAGATGTTCTAGATTCCTTGGAATAAAGAAACAAGCTAAAAGTGCATTCATAGTAACATACATGGGATGCTTGCAAAGTTTTTGTTTTACTAGCCTATGCAGAGATATTCCTTGATTGTGAAGGCTTTTTATTTATTCACTTGCCCTGTTTCCCCAAGTGATCTCCTTTTACCTGGAAAGGCTGCTTATAAAAAATGTGACAACAGGGAATATGAAAACAAACATGCATTAACAAAAATCAAGTGTCTCTTGACTGTGCTTGCTACAGGCACTGACTCCAACATTCAAAGATGTTTTACCTCAAGTAACCAGCACGTGATCTTGCTACAGTTGGAGCAAAGGAGCAGATGTGCAAATGATGGGAACTACAAATGAGTCACGGACAGGGGATATGCACTCTGACATACAATAAACACACTATTCAGACCTTATACAAGGGATTATACACCATCATCCTACCACAATTCGCCTCCCTATTTGTTCATTTACTCTGGAGTCCAAGTCAAGCCCCTAGCAAAACACCAAGTCAGTTCACAGTTCCTGTAACTTAAGCCCAAAGGGAACAACAGTGAAACTTGGGAATCACTGACACAAAAGCCTCGCGGTCCTGGCCATACACAAATCACATCAGCATGTGGACAGACAAAACACAGTTCTGTGGGATGCCACTTGGGATCACTCAGGTTCAACAAGAGAACATCTGGCTGTGCAAACTATTACTCAGTATGTTGCTATGAATGGAACCATTTTTAACAGGATATCATACCAATTCCCAGTACAGCATCTAAGCAAGAGAACACATGAAGTAAGTGGACAGGAAGAAACCTGAGCCTGCATAAGAAGCTGATGTACAGAGGCAGCAGCAACTGAAGCACTTTACCAATGTGACTTCAGCAGGCCTGGCTGATACTGTCTCTAGTATTGTCTTACTTGTTGCTTAATAGTGGATTTTTATTTATGTACTTACATTTCCTACTCACTGCAACTTTTTGCTCATAAAAGCTCATTCCTACACTTTTCACTCAGGCTGAAAAATATGTTACTTTAGCATATCTTTTTCATTTTCTTTTTAAAATAAATTATGAAAGTTATTCTATAGATAAGAACAATGTATTCCACCAAGTTATTTTCTGAATAGAACAATCACTTCAAGGGTATTCTTTTGTTCCCACTCAGGGAAGGGTGATGGAGGTTCCCTTTAAGACACACCCAGAGAATAGGGTTATGTTGCTATAAATTACGGGGTATCTTTATAATTTCCCATTTAAAAATACAAGAAATTCTTGTTTAAATCCTTCCCTCATGCTTCAAAAACATGACAGAATGGAAGTAACAGCTGAATGTTGATCAAGGAAACTGACCTTATTTGGGGAATATATTATGCACCTGGCACTAATAAAACACGCACAAGTTTGTTCCCAGGAATCCACATTTTATGGCGTATAAAAACCCTATTGTGTCAAAACAGTAAAGGGCACTGGGAGAAAGGTTTTTAGTTCTGAAGTAGTCCTCTGCAGACTCACAGCTTCTCTGGGCAACCTATTCCAGTGCCTCACCACTCTCATACAGAAGAATTTCTTCCTCATGTTTCATCTGAACCTATCCCGTTTCAGTTTAAAACCACTCCTCCTTGAATTTTACACTTCTCTTTCTGATGTCTGGAATTTTGAAGCAGAGAGTGTCAGTTTTTGTTGGGTTACTGAAATCAGGGCAGGCACCCAGATGTAGATGAGTTGAAGAACTGGGTCTTTGCTTCTATGAAAATTTCTGTAGCTTTAAGACTAACTAAAGAAGAAATGACAGAGATATCTTCAACTCTCATCTCAGCCTAAAGAAGTCAAATTGGTATGGGCCAGACTACCCACCTCCAAGAAACTGCTGCAAAGTTACATGGCGACAACAGTGCACACAAGGACTTCATGGAAAACCTATTTAATGAAGTGTAGATAAAGTACTGGACTTTGAAAGTGCTGGGTTTGAACTTACAAATTATCTAATTTCCATCTATGGTTGTAAATCATTCTTCAGTATGCATAGGTAAAATTGAGACTTCTGCCATGAGTCTAAGCTCATTTGGCCATAAAAACAAGTGATGCATCTAAGCCAAGAAGATATCACTAATAGGAAAAGAAAACACCTTATACCTTTTTGCACACAATTTAAAGGCTATACTCTAGCCTATGTTCTCCTTACCTTCAAAATGTCAGTACTGCTCCCTTTCACCTAGTAAGTGGACCATGTATTAGTTGAATTCGTCATCTCTTCATGAAATGAACTACTGTCGTGGTTTAAGCCATAAATCAGCCACGCAGTTTCTTCACTCACTTCCCCCTTTTTCTTCCCTCTGCTCCTGGAGGGATG